>JACEFZ010027811.1:0-80000 GCA_014155875.1 Cepaea nemoralis | reverse complement strand
CTAATCCACATGCCTTTCGTGACCACCATGTTGTCTTAGCAGTCACGTCATAGTGCAGTCCGTCTGTGTTAGGTTAGGTCATTCAGTGTAATGCCGTCTCGTCCGTTCAGGGCAGTGTCCCGTGAACTTATGTCCCCTCCTAACACTGAGTCTTGTCCTTTTGGTGTCCTGCCTCGGACATCTCTGTGTCCCCACCCAGGTCCTGTCTCCAATCTATCTACTGTCCTGTAGATGTCCTGTCTTATGACCTCTGTGTCCTGACTTATGTCCTGTCTCTCATCTATCGACTATACTGTAGATGTGATGTCTTGTGACATCTCTGTGTCCTTACCTATGTCCTATATCTCGTTATCTCTGTAGTCCTGACTCTATTCTGTCCCTTGTCCTCTCTCTGTCCTCTACCTATTCTCCCAACACTCTGACATAGACCATGGTCCTCTTTCACTGTGTTCCATTACTTTTTTTTTTCATATCCTATTTACAGGACATCGCTGTCAACACCAGCACTGCTGTTGTTGATGTCTTGTCAAGTTTACGTTCAGTAGTTTGCCATTGCTTTCTGGATGACTGGTTCCCATACCAACATGTTAAAACCCAGCACAACACGATCTGCTGCCAAATCGGTCGAATCTATGTTTCGAACGCAGGTGAGCGGAATTACGAACCTGCGTCCTTAATGCCTTTGCCACGGAGACTGGCTTTCCACTACTAGTATATATAAATAAACCGGCCGTGGTTCTGTGATGTCCTAGGACTGTCATATTTTGTAGGCCTGAATGCATGCAGTGCCGGCTGCCTGGCCAAGGGGTTAGCAGCTTTTCTCGTTAATCCCGAATACTCTCGTAGTCAACGTGAGCGGAGGAGAATTAGAAGTGGTTCGAGTCACGCTAGTGACTTATGAGAGTATGCAGCCGGTCGCTCAGAAAGTCGTGGCGTGCTGATGAGCGTAATCTAGCCTAGGAATCAACATACAGCTGAAAGATGCTGGTGTTGACCGCAATATCCTGAAACAGGATGGAAACCCGGGAAAAAAAAAATGAATGCATGCAGTAATTGACAGTCTGGCTCTCACTTCAGTTGACGATGAACACAGGCGTCGAACTCTTGTCCAACCGTGTTCATGACATCATCAATGTAACACACTAGCGACACCACTAACATGCCACTAGTGCTAGTATATATTTTAATGAATTAATTGTCACTCAGTCTTATAAGCAGTGACTATCACTTCATTATGGCAATAAAGATCCTACCTAAATGTCAAAATTACAGATGGGTAAGAGATCTCAGGGTCGGCCTCTACTACGATACAAAGATGTGTGTAAGCGGGACATGATTGATACAGGCATTGATAATGCACATTGGGAGCACGTCGTCGCTGAACATGTTGCATGGAGGGCAAACATCAGAAATGGAATAAAGACAAAGGAGAAAATTATTGCAGATAAGTCACACACCGAGCGTGTGAGACGTAAGATGGTGCATGATGGTGGAAATGACCACTGTGTTCACATGCACCCACTGTGAACGGACATTTACAGCGCAAATTGGCCTTATTCAGTCACACTCGCTACCGCCATAGGTAAAAAGTTATTATGCCTTTTTAAAGCACAAACTATCGTCTGTCAAGACGGCAAGGTGCCAATGTAATGTAAATGTCAAAAACATTACCATCCCAGTGACCGAAAATAAACATCAGGTGCTACATGGTATTGCATGTTGAGTCCTTTGCATGTTATATTATTATAAATGACTAATTTATTAATATTTTATGTGGTCAGATATTTGTATGCTTGTTGACATTGATGGGGATTGGTTATTCATGAAATTATGACATTCTTTAGGGTACTTTAGTAATGTCACTACCCTGATTTTACTGTATTCATTCAGTCTTATAAACAGTGGTGAGAATTTGACAAGTATTAATTAAAATATTATTTCAAAGCAATATTATTTCAAAGCATGATTATCTTGGGAAAGTACAGCGGTGGTTTCCCCTTACCTTCCGTCGGTTTGTATATGGCCTGGCATGGGTTGCTTGAGGCATATGCCTCAAGAGGGATGAAGGGTAGAAGAAGCTATTCTATAATTAGTACATCATCTCATTTCACCCTTGTATGGTAGTGGGGTGCTTTGTGCTGTCATTAATTATTTAACTGTATTTCTGTTTACCCATGTCTTTTTACACAAGGCATAATATATTTTGACACTTTGTTCTTATGCATTTATTTGACTGTATTCCTGTTTCCTCATATCTTTTGACATAACTCATTGAATATTTCCACACTTTGTTCCCCACCACCTTCAATAATAATGCTGTGGTGTTATCACATCCTAGAGATTTGGCTTTTTGAGGATGTTTATTACTGACTCAACTTATTCTATGCACTGAGATTCCCAGTGGTTCAATTTTACATGTTTCTTCTTGCTGATATTTATGTGTTGTTTCACTTCATTCATAGTTCTCACATTCCATGTTCTCTATTTTACACTTTCTTTTAAGTTCGACACCTGGTCCTTCCATGTCAAGAAAATCAGGAAGAATTCCTACATCACATTTGCTAGTACCATTTTCTGGGGCACACCCTTCCACAGTGTCTGTATAATGTCCAACATTGCAAGACGGTCTCGCCAACAAATCTGTTTTCTATCTCTATTTATGTCCAACATTGCATGACAGTCTCACCAACAAATCTGTTTTCTATCTCTATTTATGTCCAACATTGCATGACAGTCTCACCAACAAATCTGTTTTCTATCTCTATTTATGTCCAACATTGCAAGACAGTCTCACCAACAAATGTTTTCTATCTCTATTTATGTCCAACATTGCATGACGGTCTCACCAACAAATCTGTTTTCTATCTCTATTTATCCCACAATTTCTTTGACAGCTTTAGTTTCTGCCGACACTGTGGTGAAGGGGTTAAGATCGCAATTCCGTATACCACATTCGAGGCACAGTTGCGGGCGATTGGGACGCAGATTTCTTGCCCTGATTTTCATACAGTGGTGATAGTTCAGAAACAGTGGCAAACTTCTGAACGTAAACTTGCCAAGAAATCACAAACAGCCAATATATTGTGGGGCCAACTGTGACGTTCTGCAAAGAATTTGCAATTAACTGTTTAGTATTCTAGGCATCTGTAGGTAGTCTGCCATTGCTTTCCTTGTTGACAATCACCGTACTGGTCGGTGACTACAAATGTCTCTATAAAGATATGGTCGGTGACTACAAATGTCTCTATAAAGATATGGTCGGTGACTACAAATGTCTCTATAAAGATATGGTCGGTGACTACAAATTTCTCTATAAAGTTATGGTCGGTGACATAGCTCTGTCTCTATAAAGATATGGTCGGTGACTACAAATGTCTCTATAAAGATATGGTCGGTGACTACAACTGTTGTCTCTATAAAGATATGGTCGGTGACTACAACTTTTGTCTCTATAAAGATATGGTCGGTGACTACAAATGTCTCTATAAAGATATGGTCGGTGACATAGCTGTGTCTCTATAAAGATATGGTCGGTGACTACAACTGTTGTCTCTATCAAGATATGGTCGGTGACTACAACTGTTGTCTCTATAAAGATATGGTAGTGACACAAATGTCTCTATAAAGATATGGTTGTGACTACAAATGTCTCTATAAGATATAGTCTGTGCTACAACTGGTTGTCTCTATAAAGATATGGTCGGTGACTACAATGTCTCTAATAAGATATGGTCGGTGACTACAAATGTCTCTATAAGATATATGGTCGGTGACTACAAATGTCTCTATAAAGATATGGTCGGTGACTACCAATGTCTCTATAAAGATATGGTCGGTGACTACAACTGTTGTCTCTATAAAGATATGGTCGGTGACTACAACTGTTGTCTCTATAAAGATATAGTCTGTGACTACAACTGTTGTCTCTATAAAGATATAGTCTGTGACTACAACTGTTGTCTCTATAAAGATATAGTCTGTGACTACAACTGTTGTCTCTATAAAGATATGGTTGGTGACTACAAATGTCTCTATAAAGATATGGTCGGTGACTACAAATGTCTCTATAAAGATATAGTTGGTACTACAAATGTCTCTATAAAGATATGGTCGGTGACTACAACGTTGTCTCTATAAAGATATAGGTCAGTGACTACAAACTTGTCTCTATAAAGATATGGTCGGTGACTACAAATGTCTCTATAAAGTATGGTCGGTGACTACAAATGTCTCTATAAAGATATGGTCGGTGACTACAAATGTCTCTATAAGATATGGTGGTGACTACAAATGTCTCTATAAAGATATGGTCGGTGACTACAACGTTGTCTCTATAAAAGATATGGTCGGTGACTACAAGTTGTCTCTATAAGATATAGTCTGTGACTACAACTGTTGTCTCTATAAAGATATAGTCTGTGACTACAACTGTTGTCTCTATAAAAATATAGTCTGTGACTACAACTGTTGTCTCTATAAAGATATAGTCTGTGACTACAACTGTTGTCCTCTATAAAGATATAGTCTGTGACTACAACTGTTGTCTCTATAAAGATATGGTCGGTGACTACAAATGTCTCTATAAAGATATGGTCGGTGACTACAAATGTCTCTATAAAGATATGGTTGGTGACTACAAATGTCTCTATAAAGATATGGTCTGTGACTACAAATGTTGTCTCTATAAAGATATGGTCGGTGACTACAAATGTCTCTATAAAGAATGGTCGGTGACTACAAATGTCTCTATAAAGATATGGTCTGTGACTAAAAATTTTTCTCTATAAAGATATGGTCGGTGACTACAATGTCTCTATAAAGATATGGTCGGTGACTACAATGTTCTCTATAAAGATATGGTCGGTGACTAAAAATGTCTCTATAAAGATATGGTCGGTGACTACAATTGTCTCTATAAAGATATGGTTGGTGACTACAAATGTCTCTATAAAGATATGGTCGGTGACTACAACTGTTGTCTCTATAAAGATATGGTCGGTGACTACAAATGTCTCTATAAAGATATGGTCGGTGACTACAAATGTCTCTATAAAGATATGATCGGTGACTACAAATGTCTCTATAAAGATATGGTCGGTGACTAGCTATGTCTCTATAAAGATATAGTCTGTGACTACAACTGTTGTCTCTATAAAGATATGGTCGGTGACTACAAATGTCTCTATAAAGATATGGGTCGGTGACTACAAATGTCTCTATAAAGATATGGTCGGTGACTACAAATGTCTCTATAAAGATATGGTCGGTGACTACAAATGTCTCTATAAAGATATGGTCGGTGACTACAAATGTCTCTATAAAGATATGGTCGGTGACTACAAATGTCTCTATAAAGATATTGTTCTGTGACTACAAATGTCTCTATAAAGATATGGTCGGTGACTACAAATTGTCTCTATAAAGATATGGTCGTGACTACAAATGTCTCTATAAAGATAGGTCGGTGACTAAAATTGTCTCTATAAAGATATGGTCGGTGGACCTACAAATGTCTCTATAAAGATATGGTCGTGACTACAAATGTGTCTCTATAAAGATATGGTCGGTGACTACAATGTCTCTATAAGATATGGTCTGGTGCCTACAAATTGTCTCTATAAGATATGTCGGTGACTACAAAGTGTCTCTATAAAGATATGGTCGGTGCTACAATGTCTCTATAAAGATATGGTCTGTGACTATAATGTGTCTCTATAAAGATATGTCGTGACTACAAATGTTCTCTATAAAGATATGGTCGTGACTACAAAATGTCCTCTATAAAGATATGGTTGGTGACTACAAATGTCTCTATAAAGATATGGTCGGTGACTACAAATGTCTCTATAAAGATATGGTCGGTGACTACAAATGTCTCTATAAAGATATGGTCGGTGACTACAAATGTCTCTATAAAGATATGGTCGGTGACTACAAATGTCTCTATAAAGATATGGTCGGTGACTACAAATGTCTCTATAAAGATATGGTCGGTGACTACAAATGTCTCTATAAAGATATGGTCTGTGACTACAAATGTCTCTATAAAGATATGGTCGGTGACTACAAATGTCTCTATAAAGATATGGTCGGTGACTACAACTGTTGTCTCTATAAAGATATGGTCGGTGACTACAAATGTCTCTATAAAGATATGGTCGGTGACTACAAATGTCTCTATAAAGATATGGTCGGTGACTACAAATGTCTCTATAAAGATATGGTCGGTGACTACAAAGTGTCTCTATAAAGATATGGTCGGTGACTACAAATTGTCTCTATAAAGATATGGTCGGTGACTACAAATGTCTCTATAAAGATATGGTCGGTGACTACAAATGTCTCTATAAAGATATGGTCGGTGACTACAAAGTGTCTCTATAAGATATGGTCGGTGACTACAAATGTCTCTATAAAGATATGGTCGGTGACTACAAATGTCTCTATAAAGATATGGTCGGTGACTACAAATGTCTCTATAAAGATATGGTCGGTGACTACAAATGTCTCTATAAAGATATGGTCGGTGACTACAAATGTCTCTATAAAGATATGGTTGGTGACTACAAATGTCTCTATAAAGATATGGTCGGTGACTACAAATGTCCTCTATAGAGATATGGTCGGTGCTACAAATGTTCTCTATAAAGATATGGTCGGTGACTACAAATGTCTCTATAAAGATATGGTCTGTGACTACAAGTGTCTCTATAAAGATATGGTTGGTGACTACAAATTGTCTCTATAAAGATATAGGTCGTGACTACAACTGTTGTCTCTATAAAGATATTGGTCGTGACTACAATGTCTCTATAAAGATATGGTCGGTGACTACAATGTTCTATAAGATATGGTCGGTGACTACAAATTGTCTCTATAAAGATATGGGTCGGTGACTACAAATGTCTCTATAAAGATATGGTCGGTGGACTACAAACTGTTGCTCTATAAAGATATGGTCGGTGACTACAAATGTCTCTATAAAGATATGGTCGGTGACTACAAATGTCTCTAGTAAAGATATGGTTGGTGACTACAAATGTCTCTATAAGATATGGTCGGTGACTACAACGTTGTCTCTATAAAGATATGGTTCGGTGACTACAAATGTCTCTATAAAGATATGGTCGGTGACATAGCTGTGTCTCTATAAAGATATAGTCGGTGACTACAAATGTCTCTATAAAGATATGGTCGGTGACTACAAATGTCTCTATAAAGATATGGTCGGTGACATAGCTGTGTCTCTATAAAGATATGGTTGGTGACATAGCTCTGTCTCTATAAAGATATGGTCGGTGACTACAGCTGTTGTCTCTATAAAGATATGAAGTTGTCTCTATAAAGATATGGTCGGTGACTACAGCTGTTGTCTCTATAAAGATATGGCCAATGACTACAAATGTCCCTATAAAGATATGAAGTTGTCTCTATAAAGATATGAAGTTGTCTCTATAAAGATATGAAGTTGTCTCTATAAAGATATGAAGTTGTCTCTATAAAGATATGGTCAATGACTACAAGTGTCTCTATAAAGATATGAAGTTGTCTCTATAAAGATATGAAGTTGTCTCTATAAAGATATGGTCAGTGACTACAAATGTCTCTATAAAGATATGGTCGGTGACATAGCTCTGTCTCTATAAAGATATGGTTGGTGACATAGCTCTGTCTCTATAAAGATATGGTCGGTGACTACAACTGTTGTCTCTATAAAGATATGGTCGGTGACTACAACTGTTGTCTCTATAAAGATATGGTCGATTACGCTGCCTGCCTCCTTGAACTGGAGACCATGACCCAGGTCAACAGTTGTCCAGCTCACTGCGCCACTTGCTTTCACGGGTTCACATCTGGGCCAGGAGTCTCTGTGGCCAAGTGGTTTCGCTGTCTGCCTCCTGCTCTGAAGGTTATGGATTCAGTTCCGGCCTACATTGTTCCGTGCATGAGTGCAATTTTCTCTGAGACTTCTGGAGATCATCACTGGAGCTACGGAGTTCATGCTTTGTGTGTCGCTGTTGGCAGACTTCCCTGCGGAAAGAGCATAAAATCTAGTGCAATGAAGTCGATCTACTTGCCTTTAAAACTATTTTTTCGGGTTCAATGCCCGTTGTTCCTGCCCTACCGTCTGCCGGCTCTCTCCCGTGGGTGCTCTTCGTTGAGCGTCTCAGATGGCCAGCGCGTTTGAAAAATTAGAGTGTTCAAAGCAGACCTTGGCTGCCTGAATAATGGTGCATGGAATAATGGAATAGGACCTCGGTTCTATTTTGTTGGTGTTTGGAACTGAAGGTAATGATTAACAGGGACAAACGGAGGCATTCGTATTGTGGCATTAGAGGTGAAATTCTTGGATCGCCGCAAGATGAGCTACTGCGAAAGCATTTGTCAAGAATGTTTTCATTAATGAAGAACAAAAGTCAGAGGCGCGAAGAAGATACTGTCGTAGTTCTGATCACAAACGATGCCAACTAGCGATCCCAATGGCAAAGTTAAGTAAAAGGAATACACCTTGGCTAGCAAATCCATTGCGTGGAAAGTCCGAATCAAAAGCCCATTGTGTGGGCATTAATGGTTAAAAAGCGTCTTAGGGGCACGAAATGAATAATGATTGGCTCCATCCACCCATCGTATGCCATGCAGGTAAGCATGGGCGGTCATGATTCCCCATTTCACTCGATCACCAGGGTCGTGGATCAGCTCAATGTTCTTGTCTCGACCATGCCTCGTGGTCAAGCCATTGAGGTATTTACTTCTCTGTCTTCTCCTTGTTCTTTGCCCCTCGATCTTTCCAGTTGTCACCAAGTTCCCTAATTTATGTCTTCTCATAACATATAAAAAAAATGTTGATTGTCTACGCCTAATTTCTCTAATCAGTTTACGATTTTCATGTGTTTCTCGTTGGTTTTTCTGTCTGTCCTTGGTATTCTTTGCATTCTCCCAAGAAACCACATTTCCACAGTCATAAGATGTTTCTCAGCTTGACTGCTCATTGTCCATGCTTCACATCCATACAAAAGTACAGGTTCTGTGTAGCACCTCAACACCCCTTTTCTTATAGCAATTGACATCCTTTTATTGGTCAGTATGTTTTTCATCTCGCAAAAGGCTACCTTTGTCATGGCTATTCTTGTTCTAATCTCTTCAAGGCATCTCCCATCAGATGTTATGACTGTTCCGAGATAATTGTACCGATTCACTTGTTTAAGAATATTCCCATTTACCTGTATATTACATTGTGGTATTTCGTTCTTCCTAGTGACGACCATAATCTGTGTCTTCTTACAATTTAATTCTAACCCTAGTTATTCACTGTGTGCAACAACCACATCTACTAATTGTTGCAGATCCTGGCCATTGTCTGCAATCTAATACTGTATCATCTGCATATCTTATGTTATTGATGTTTCTTCCTCCAATGATGATTCCTTTCATATCTTGGCTAGAAAATCCATTACGTGGAAAGTCCAAATTGAAAGACCACGTGCTGGCGACATGAAAGATGTCCCAGTGGTATGAAATGGAATATTGCTTGGCTAGCAAATCTATTACGTGGAAATGTCTGCGTCGAAAACTCACTGTGTGGGGCTTCGACAAAGGTGGAAAAAGCGTCCCAGTGGCACGGAATGGAATATTGCTTGGCTAGCAAAACCATTAAGTGAAAAGTACGAATCGAAAGCTCGCTTTGTGGATGTCATCTGCAGACTGATCTCTCCTGGCTTTCAGAGGAACAGCCTGTGGTGGACGAGAGGCCCAATATACGGAAGTGAGGCTTAGCAGCCATGCGCAGGACGTGATGATTCCTTGGGTGAGCCCAGCACCAGAGCGCTATGTGTCGCTCTGCAATTATGGAAGCCTCCTTGGATGGCGGGGAATGTCCTATGGTCTGCCCCTGCCTTCTCTTGAGGGCTTTACCGTTACGTCTCCGGCTGATCTGAATGGACCAGCTGGAATGAGGATGACATCACAACAGTGAGTCTTGACCGTCCTAAAAAACACCCGGGAAGGTTAACCCGGTCAGCAAATGTCCGCAGAAGTCGGGTGTGTCGGCCGAAAGGTGCAAATATTGCAGCTCTGCTGTAAACAGGCACAACGCAGTTACGCCCAAAAAATATTCTGGATGAACGCAGAATAATAATAATAAGAAACTATTTTAAAAAAAAACCATATTTGAGCAGTTAAACTGGTACTCCACCTTGTCCAAGGGTGCCCCATAGGTTAGATGATGGGAAGGACATGCCTTACTTCTCCTTTGTTGGAGGATACCCCCTACCCTGCCACTCCTTACCATATCACGATTAAAATGATGTCAACAATCTTCTTCCATTGTCTTCCTCTATCTCTTTTCCCCTAAATCTTCTTATTATTCAAAGATAGAACTGATGTCGACACAGACATTCACTAGGGCTTGTTTCCTTAGCGACTCAATGAACATGATCAAGAGGATAGAGGAGGGGTCGATCCGAAGAGAATGGTTGCTGCCTCTGGAGCGGTCTCGGCTGGCAAAGATTAGTTTCATCTTCGTGCCAGGGCATGCGGGAGTACAAGGAAATGATTGATTGATTGATTGATTTCTTCTTCTTCGTTCATCCGGAGTTTTTTTTTTTTTTTTGGACGTGATTGCGTTGTGCCTGTTTACAGCAGAGCTGCGTTCTTGCGCCGTTAGGCCGACACATCCGACTTCTGCGGGGATTGATTGATTTAGGAACCGACATCACAGCATTCAGGACATTCCCATAAGCGCTCCGTCCCCATCCTCAGCAGCCAGCGAAGAGTTCCAACACTAATAGTTCCAGTAGCAATCTGATTATATGTCCGTCTCGCCTTTCCTCCGAGCGCCGAGCGTCGGCCAGATCCCCTCGTCACACCTCGTTGTCTCATTCTTACCAGACCATGGTGCTCCATCTGCTCCTCCGAGGTGTACACGTGCTCCCACAAGGCCGCAACCACGTCTGCCTTGTCATGCATCAATACTCCACCAAATTTTGCAGTGACAGCCAATCTGTCCGCCTGTTCATTCCCCAGCACACCGGCATGCCCAGGAGAAAAGATCCAGGTGATGCTTACTACCCGTGACCTCCGAAGCGAAGCAAGCCACTCTGCACGAAGCCTACCTGTTCTCACCCTTCTCAGCATGCTTTCTGAGTCAGTTACAATCAAAATGTGTGTATGTATCGTGTTTTTCTATCCAGTGGAAAGCTGCACTGACCACCTCCACCTCCATTCTTAAGCTAGATGTAGTGTTATCATACGCCAGGCTCTCCTGCACCAAACGCTGACCATTAGTTTTTGCCAAGAACCCCCAGGCACTTCTCCTACCTCTCAACACTGACCCATCCGTGTAGATAATCACATCACCCGGGCGAGAATTTTCCTGAATTAGTTGCTGAATTTCCACTTCCGTGGCCCCTGCTGGCCACTCCCTGCGGGCTGACAAGCTCGCAGGTGAGGCTACTGTGGAGGGCGGACGCACCATGGACCAGGTGGACATTCTGAATGCTCTACGAGAAGTAAGACTTTTGCGAGAACCAAGTGATGACTGTGAATCTACAACAATTGCCAGTCTGCGAGAGCAGCAAATTAAAAGAGGGGTGGCCAAACAAGAACACTACGCAGGAAGCCAAAGAAGATTGATAAACCAACACAGAACTGGCGATGTTAGCCGCTACACGTTGCGGGAATTGCTGAGGAGGGGATCCGAGCACTTATGGACTGAATGGTTCGATGTGCAATGAGGATGATCTGTCGACTAACTAACTAACTAACTAACTAACTAACTAACTAACTAACTAACTAACTGATGTCGTCGACCACAATACATTGGGGGAGATGCTGAGTAGGGGATCGAGCACTTAAAGACTGAATGGTTCAGTGTGCAGTAAGGAGAATCTGACGACCAACTAATGATGATTCAAAGTGAGGCCTGTTTTCTAGCATAGAGTCCTGGATAAAATTGTTAAAGTGTTATATTGGGAGGGGGGGGGGGGGGGTGTGTGGTCAGACCACTTAGGTTAGGGAGTCGAGGTGGTGCAGTGAGCAGCACGCAAGCCTGCCGGTTCGGTGGTCATGCGATCGAACCCTCATCCAGGTAGGGATTTGTAAAGACTAACCTAGGCTTCCAAATCGTCCCAGCCCAACCTGTGTGTCCGGGCATGTTCTGGGAAGTCAAGTTGACCGGCATGTCATTGGCCAGGTCATCCAGCCAGTGCCTGCTGGTCTTGTAAAAGTAGGGGTCCCAGTACGACTGTAGGCATGGAAGCGAACCCTTTACCTTCAGCATGGTTGGGATGCTTCACTGGCTGTGTCTTGTTGGGAGGGGGGTGCAGACACTAGTGTGGTGTAGGGGAGAGAAGATCGGACCCGTTAGCGAAGTTGATAAGGTGTTGTGTTGATGATGTCATGATCGCGGGCGGTCGAGGCTTCGGTGCCTGTACTCGTCGTCCCGCCCAGCGAGGTAAAGATTGGCCACATATTCCTCCGCGCATTCAGGCCTACACAATGTGAAGGTCCTTTCACATCACAGATACTACTTTGGAACACATTCAATTAAAGGGAGAGAAGAATTAAAATTATCAGAGAATGGGAAGGGGGTGCTATTATTGGGTTAAGTCTCTTTGAATGTTTGCCGACTTTTGTATTGAATGTTGAAAGTCTATACATCTACAAGAAAATCAATTGTGGAGTCCTTTGAGACCACTTAGACACTACATAAATAAACACACATAGTATTGTTTGGCGCTCACAGAAGGAGAAGAAGGAAGTAGAGACTAGAGGACGGACTAGACAATTTAAAATTTGAAAGCTATATCTCTACTTCATTCTTCTCCTTCTATGAGCGCCAAATAATACTGTGTGTGTTTATTTATGTACTACATCTACAGGAAGGGCTGTTGCCTCTGCTGCGAGGTTGGTACTGATTTCCTGCCGTCACGGGGTTGTGTAATGTAGATTCCACATAAATGTTGTTATGCACTTTTCGTGGGTAGTTCTAATTGAGCCGGAACCGTTTTTTTTTGTGTGGTTGTATATCCTATTTTTCTCTGTGGCTAAGGGCTTGCAAGCGCGGTTTGTGAGCCCGTATACCCGGGTTTGAAACACTGCGGTGCTGTTTTTTTTCGAAAAAGGTATAAGAGCCGGTCGTTCAGAAAGCAATGGCAAACTACTGAACGGAAAATTTGCCCAGGAATCACGAACAGTGAAAATGCTGGGGTTGACTGCTACGTCCTGTGAAGGACATGCAACTTAAAAAATATCCTATTTACAGGACATTGCAGTCAACACCAGCATTTTTTCAGCTGCTGTTGATGTCTTGGCAAGTTTTACGTTCAGTAGTTTGCCATTGCTTTCTGAACGACCGGCCCACATACCT
The DNA here is from genome assembly GCA_014155875.1 of Cepaea nemoralis. Lineage (NCBI taxonomy): Eukaryota > Metazoa > Mollusca > Gastropoda > Stylommatophora > Helicidae > Cepaea > Cepaea nemoralis. Next base: position 66,634 of record JACEFZ010027811.1, on the reverse strand, counting down.
GTCTGTAAGAAACCAACACGACGCGATCCGCTACTGAATCTCGCGCAGCTGTGTTTCGTACGTGGGTATATGGAATTACGAACAGCGTCCTTAACTCCTACGCCAGGGAGACCGGCCGGAACCGTGTTACCAATGAAATATCTAAAAACACCTAACCAGGAACCACGACCAACTTTGTCCTAATCCCAGCCAGTACGTGTGTGCTGTGCTTAAATATGACCTGGTTGTCAGAAGTGATCATCCTACACCAAAGTCAGGTTACTTAGGACATGCCTAAATGTGCACGTTCTTCCCCAGATGTTAACATGCGTGAGTACTTACCTATATCTGACGGGTTTCCGCTACTTCTTGTGTCTCTCTCTGTTTGCCGGCATGTATTTCTGTTGGTGCTACTTCACGTTGTTTCTCTGTTTGCCAGCATGTATTTATGTTGGTGCTACTTCATGTTTCTCTCTCTGTTTGCCAGCATGTATTTCTATTGATGCTACTTCATGTCGTCTCTCTGCCAGCATGTGTTTCTGTTGGTGCTACTTCATGTTTCTCTCTCTGTTTGCCCGATTGTATTTCTGTTGGTGCTACTACACGTCGTCTCTCTGTTTGCCAGCATGTATTTCTCTTGGTGCTACTTCATGTCGTCTCTGTTTGCCGGCATGTATTTCTGCTGGTGCTACTTCATGTCGTCTCTGTTTGCCAGCATGTATTTCTGGTGGTGCTACTTCATGTCGTCACTGTTTGCCGGCATGTATTTCTGTTGGTGCTACTTCATGTCGTTTCTGTTTGCCCGATTGTATTTCTGTTGGTGCTACTTCATGTCGTCTCTCTGTTTGCCAGCATGTATTTCTGTTGGTGCTACTTCATGTTTCTCTCTCTCTGTTTGCCGGCATGTATTTCTGTTGGTGCTACTTCATGTTTCTCTCTCTCTGTTTGCCGGCATGTATTTCTGTTGAAGCTACTTCATGTCCTCTCTGTTTGCCAGCATGTATTTCTGTTGGTGCTACTTCATGTCGTCTCTGTTTGCCGGCATGTATTTCTGTTGGTGCTACTTCATGTCGTCTCTGTTTGCCGGCATGTATTTCTGTTGGTGCTACTTCATGTCGTCTCTGTTTGCTGGCATGTATTTCTGTTGATGCTACTTCATGTCGTCTCTCTGCCAGCATGTATTTCTGTTGGTGCTACTTCATGTCGTCTCTCTGCCAGCATGTATTTCTGTTGGTGCTACTTCATGTTTCTCTCTCTGTTTGCCGGCATGTATTTCTGTTGGTGCTACTTCATGTCATCTCTGTTTGCCGGCATGTATTTCTCTTGGTGCTACTTCATGTCGTCTCTCTGTTTGTCAGCATGTGTTTCTGTTGGTGCTACTTCATGTTTCTCTCTCTGTTTGCCAGCATGTATTTCTGTTGGTGCTACTTCATTTTTCTCTCTCTGTTTGCCAGCATGTATTTCTGTTAGTGCTTCTTCATGTTTCTCTCTCTGTTTGCCAGCATGTATTTCTCTTGGTGCTACTTCATGTCGTATCTGTTTGTCATCATGTGTTTCTGTTGATGCTACTTCATGTTTCTCTCTCTGTTTGCCAGCATGTATTTCTCTTGGTGCTACTTCATGTCGTCTCTGTTTGCGGGCATGTATTTCTGTTGATTCTACTTCATGTCCTCTCTGTTTGCCAGCATGTGTTTCTGCTGATTCTACTTCATGTCCTCTCTGTTTGCCAGCATGTATTTCTGTGTCTGTTGGTGCTGTGACGGTGTCCGGAGTTTCCCCGTGCTCTCAATCCCTTGTGTACAACATCAAACGGCCAATGTGTTCATCTTGATAGTGTGCCATGCCGGTAAGCGTGGGCGGTCATGTTTCGCCATCTCACGCGATCACCAGAGTCGTGAATCAGCCCTGTGTTCTTGTCTCGACCATGCCTCGCGGCCAAACCATTCATGTATTTACTTCTGTGCCTTCCCCTTGTTCTTTTACCCTATATCTTGCCATTTGTCACCAAGTTCTACAATTTATTTTTTCTCATAGTGTCCAAACAGTTGTGACTGTCTATGTCTAATTTCTCTAATCAGTTTATGGTTTTCATTTGCCTTTTTACCTGTAGTACTTGCTTATTGGTATTGTTTGTCTGTCCAAGATATTCTTTGTATTTCTCTCAGAAACCACACTTCCACAGCAATTCCGGACGCAGTTCGTAATCCCACATACCCGCGTTCGAAACACAGCTGTGGGCGATTTGGCAGCAGACCGCATTACGTTGGTTTTTTATGAAATGGTATGGGTGCCGGTCGTTCAGAAAGCAATGGCAAACTACTGAACTGTAAACTTGCCCAGGAATCACGAACAGCCAAACAAATGCTGGGGTTGACTGCTACGTCCTCTAAAGGATATGCAACTAACTTTTTAAAAGATATTTTTCAGCGTGTCTGCTCATTGCCCACATTGAGCTTGTCTGCTCATTGGCGTTCATAAGGAAAACCAGCCATGCATATCGCAACAGACGACTAATGAGGGTGGAGTGGGACTGGCTACCTCAACCCATAGAAAACTTGCTGAAAATTCCAACCAATCATAAACCAGTATACGATGAGCTTGGCGCGAGTTGGCTGGGGAATTAATCTTCTTTGGGAGGTGAAAGGTAGAGGTATAACACGTCAAACACAGCCGCCCCCGTTGACTATTGATCCGATAACCAACCGTTTAAACTACGGTTACAAGACCAGTGGTTCTGAAACTTGTCCCGAGCTGCACCGTGACATAACTACATACCAGCATGGTTATATAGGGTGTATGTTTAATGACTGTGGGGTGTTTGAAAATATTGCCGTTCCAAGTTTTGTATTCACCCTCTGTGAACTCATGCAACATAAAAGGTAAATACATAACTTGGAACGGCAATAAAACAAAAACAACCCACAGTCATTAAAAATACATATTGTATAACCGTTACGGGGTATAATACAAACATTCTGAGATGTTTACTGATGACACAGTTTTGATGATAATAGAAATGCTGTGGACTACGCCTGACCCGACAGCTAGCAGGGTTAAGATCGGCTAGTCTCTCTCAAAAGAGGTGAAAAGCGACAATTAGTATCAGGTTGTGCTGATTGTCCTCCAACCAGCGAAACGCCGCTGTGACTGCCTCCACCTCCATTCTCAGACCATATGTCGTGGTATCATATGCCAGGCTCTCCTGCACCAACCACCGTCCACCAACCTTCCCCACAAATCCCCAGTCACTTCTGTCACCAACACATGTAAATGATTACACCACCAGGTCGCGAATTGTCGTGATCAGTTCTAACAGTGTTTAACATGGACGTTAATTTACACTAGTGAGTTGCACCTCCCATTCAGTGCAGCCAGCCGGTCAGTCCTTACAGTCCCTATCCAATACTTAAATACATACCTTAGGCGCCACACTGAGTGTCTAGTTGGTCATGCGTCGAAGTACATTTGTTCCTGCAGCGAGGCGCTGTTGTCATTTGGAGGTGACAGGTTCGAATCCGTGTCGGTAACTATAGCTTTCAAATTTTATGGTGTGTACTGCGTCCTCTAATCTCTACTTTCCTCTTCTCCTTCAATGAGCGTCAAACAATACTATGTGCGTTTATTTATGGACTGCAGCCCCACGCCACCGCACTTTGGGAACCACTGTAACTGACGTTTTACTCAACTACCGTCAACATCTGTGTACGTCACAATAGCCAGCTTATTACCAGCTCCGCGGTTTCATTTACCAGACGTGGTAAGATGGCCGCCTCCGTCACCAGATGTTTCCCGAATTATTTCTTTGTGTTCATTAATTATTGGTTGCTGTTGCTTCGTTTTTGTTTGGATAATCCCTCACCCCGCCCCACCCCCGTTCTCTTCTCAACAGGAGATATTGCTTTTTAGCTTGCACCCCTCTCCCTCCTCTCCTCTCCCCCACTTCAGACAAAAATGAATGTTTACTTAATACACACAATTGTCATTTGCTTCTACGCCCGCCGATCAATACCCGTGAATTTGTGTGAAATAATTTATCAGCGGGCGTGTGTATGTATATTTACGTATTCTCTGCATGTATCGCGTGTGTATGTATGTATAGTTACGTATTCCGTGCATGTATCCAACAGTGTGATACGCCCGCCTACAAAACTTAGAATACTCGATTCTAACGTTAAATCGGCACTATTGTATGAATACCATGACTATCTAATTATATCTCGCGCTCCCTGATCTCTTGGGTAGTGAGATGGATACCTAGCTTATCAGATAAGGGCGAATAACAGGTTCCGTTTGCGAGTTATACACGTGAAAAATCCCTTGATATTTGGCTGTGATTTGTAATAATTATAACAATGTTTAACATGGATTGGGATTTGCAATAGTTATAACAATGTTTAACCTGGACGCTAATGTGCAATACTTCTAACAATGTCTAACTGTTCATAGTAGAATTTACCATGCTTGACGGGAGACTGATTAAACAATTAAAGAACAATACAGGTTCGTAGATAACACTCAACAAAGACAAAATAGCAGCAGCAACAACAACAACATAATCATCATCACCAGCAGCAGCAACATCAACAACAACAACAACAACAACAACAACAACAACAACAACAACAACAACAACAACATAATCATCATCACCAGCAGCAGCAGCAACAACAACAACAACAACAACAACATCAACAACAACAACAACAACAACATAATCATGAAGGACATCAGCATCAAACATCAGACAGAATAAAACATCACCGTATCTTTTATTCTCGTGTAATTATTTTATTGACTAAAAGTGTCTAAAAATTTGCATAAGTAGATAGCAAATCAACAGTGTTGTAACAATAAAAACAATGGAAGAAAAATACTAGTATACAGTGCAGAAAAACACGAGTTTGTAGATGAAGAAACGCCTAACGTGATCTTTTAGATCTGGTTCGTATCTGTGTCTTCAGTGGCATTCTGGTACCTTCTTCGACAGCAGTAGAAGCTCCAGTGTTATCTAGATCTGGTTCGTATCTGTGTCTTCAGTGGCATTCTGGTACCTTCTTCGACAGCAGTAGAAGCTCCAGTGTTATCTAGACCTGGTTCGTATCTGTGTCTTCAGTGGAATTCTGGTACCTTCTTCGACAGCAGTAGAAGCTCCAGTGTTATCTAGATCTGGTTCGTATCTGTGTCTTCAGTGGAATTCTGGTACCTTCTTCGACAGCAGTAGAAGCTCCAGTGTTATCTAGATCTGGTTCGTATCTGTGTCTTCAGTGGCATTCTGGTACCTTCTTCGACAGCAGTAGAAGCTCCCGTGTTATCTAGACCTGGTTCGTATCTGTGTCGTCAGTGGAATTCTGGTACCTTCTTCGACAGCAGTAGAAGCTCCAGTGTTATCTAGACCTGGTTCGTATCTGTGTCTTCAGTGGAATTCTGGTACCTTCTTCGACAGCAGTAGAAGCTCCAGTGTTATCTAGATCTGGTTCGTATCTGTGTCGTCAGTGGCATTCTGGTACCTTCTTCGACAGCAGTAGAAGCTCCCGTGTTATCTAGATCTGGTTCCTTTCTGTGTCTTCAGTGGCATTCTGTTACCTTCTTCGACAGCAGTAGAAGCTCCAGTGTTATCTAGACCTGGTTCGTATCTGTGTCGTCAGTGGCATTCTGGTACCTTCTTCGACAGCAGTAGAAGCTCCAGTGTTATCTAGATCTGGTTCGTATCTGTGTCGTCAGTGGCATTCTGGTACCTTCTTCGACAGCAGTAGAAGCTCCAGTGTTATCTAGACCTGGTTCGTATCTGTGTCTTCAGTGGCATTCTGGTACCTTCTTCGACAGCAGTAGAAGCTCCAGTGTTATCTAGATCTGGTTCGTATCTGTGTCGTCAGTGGCATTCTGGTACCTTCTTCGACAGCAGTAGAAGCTCCAGTGTTATCTAGATCTGGTTCGTATCTGTGTCTTCAGTGGCATTCTGGTACCTTCTTCGACAGCAGTAGAAGCTCCAGTGTTATCTAGATCTGGTTCGTATCTGTGTCGTCAGTGGCATTCTGGTACCTTCTTCGACAGCAGTAGAAGCTCCAGTGTTATCTAGATCTGGTTCGTATCTGTGTCGTCAGTGGCATTCTGGTACCTTCTTCGACAGCAGTAGAAGCTCCAGTGTTATCTAGATCTGGTTCGTATCTGTGTCTTCAGTGGCATTCTGGTACCTTCTTCGACAGCAGTAGAAGCTCCAGTGTTATCTAGATCTGGTTCGTATCTGTGTCGTCAGTGGCATTCTGGTACCTTCTTCGACAGCAGTAGAAGCTCCCGTGTTATCTAGACCTGGTTCGTATCTGTGTCGTCAGTGGAATTCTGGTACCTTCTTCGACAGCAGTAGAAGCTCCAGTGTTATCTAGACCTGGTTCGTATCTGTGTCTTCAGTGGAATTCTGGTAACCTTCTTCGACAGCAGTAGAAGCTCCAGTGTTATCTAGATCTGGTTCGTATCTGTGTCGTCAGTGGAATTCTGGTACCTTCTTCGACAGCAGTAGAAGCTCCCGTGTTATCTATATCTGGTTCCTTTCTATGTTTTCAGTAACATTCTGGTACCTTCATAGACAGCATTAGGAGCGGCCGCGTTATCTCCCCACCCTAGTCATCGGTTCATACGTGGTCCGGCTGACAAAAGAACTAGCAGCAGATCGGTGAGCTTCTCCGCAATCGAAGATGGCTGTCCACGGGGCAGAGCTGAAGAATTCTGCTCTGTTTCTGGAGTATCTCAGGCATGATCCCGCCCTAGTTTGACACACCACACCCCTAGACGTTTCTCACCTTTCTGCTGAGGTGTCGCTGCCGTGAAGTCTGGGCTTTATGACTTCCTTAATCACCAGAGTTTGAGCACCATGTCGCGTTCTCAACATGTTTCACAGCAGAGGAAGCATGTCGTCATCTTAACCTTTCACAATGTGTGTGTGTGTGTGTCTGTGTGTGTGTGTCTGTGTGTGTGTGTGTGTCTGTGTGTGTGTGTGTGTGTCTCTGTGTGTGTGTCTGTGTGTGTGTGTCTGTGTGTGTGTGTGTCTCTGTGTGTGTGTGTCTCTGTGTGTGTATGTCTCTGTGTGTGTATGTCTGTGTGTGTGTGTGTCTGTGTGTGTCTGTGTGTGTGTGGGTGGGTGGGTGGGGGGGGGGAGGGGTGAAATGCCGTTTCTTTTCCTGTTTTCTCGTCTGTCTGGCTTGCACTGTTGTCTTGCCTTTTATTTTTTATTTTTTGTATAATCTCTCTCTCTCTCTCTCTCTCTCTCTCTCTCTCTCTCTCTCTCTCTCTCTCTCTCTCTCTCTCTCTCTCTCTCTCGCTCTCTCTCTCTCTGTGTCTCTCTGTCTTTCCATCTCTCTCTCTCTCTCTCTTTCTCTACCATTCTCTCATTATGTACCCCTCTCTGCGCCTGTCTTTTCTCTGTGTCTGCCTGTCTCTCTGTCTTTGTGTGTCTGTCTCGTCTCTCTCTCTCTCTCTCTCTCTCTCTCTCTCTCTCTCTCTCTCTCTGTCTCTCTCCGTCTGTCTCTTCCCTCTCTGTGTGTGTGTGGCTCTCTCCTCTCTCTGTGTCTCTTCTCTGTGGCTGTTTCTCCCGCTATTTTAGCCTCTCTCTCTCCTCTCTCTATTTGTCTGTCTGTCTGTGTCTGTGCTCTATCTTTCCCTCATCTCTCTCCATTTTCCTACATTTAGACCAGCGAATCTCTCCCCCTCCCAACCCCCACCAACTAGACGACCAACCCCTGGACTCTTCGCCCGTAGACGCATCTACCCCCACCCCACCACGTGGACAATCACGTGCATGAATATGCCACCCCTCTACACTTGGACGCGCCCAGTAAGCTCATAACTACCCACACACCAAGACATAAGCGGGTCCCCCATTATACAATACATGGACACGCATACACACAGTGAATACTATAGTAGCAATACCATCTCACTAGAGTATAGAAATGATCAAACTTGTGAAGCTGAAGACATCAGTAAAAGATACCAATTAAAAGAGACAACAAACAAACGCCATTTAGCGTCATATAAACTAATGCTCTACCAGGCCCGTCTAAACTAAGATCTATCAGGGCCTGATACAACAATTTGTGCCACCTGCTCTAAAGACGTCAGTTAAAATGAGATGGAATAATTCCTAACTACAACTTCACTTATATAGAAAACTGCTGTGATTTGAAACATTAGGGCCTAGTTAAAATATGTATCAAGACTGATATGTTTAACAGCCATAATCAGTCATATCTAACCGATAGGCTTCTTTGGCAGTTAGGCGAAGTCTGTCAGCCCCGTTTTCAGAATCATATTAAAACATGCATGAAAAATGGTACACATGGTTACAAATAAAACCATCCAAATTGCAATTCGGTGACATATTGTGAAAACCGTAAGATGTTTTTGTCAAATATGTGCTAATGCTACACTGGTATGTTGCTTAAATTGCTACATGCTACATTGGTATGTTGCTTACATTGCTACATGCTAATTATCAGGTACAGATGGTAAAATAATACACTACTTTAGTTTCATTGAAATAAGAAACTGCCCAAAATATTTTCAAGGATTCCCTGATATTTCTAAGGGTTCCATGGAATATATCTGAGGATGTCATGACATATATCTTCAGACCTCTGAAATATACCCCCAGAGCCATGAAATATATCATCAAATCCTTGGAATATATCCTCAGACTCCTGAAATATATCCTAAGATCTCTGGAATATATCCTAAAGATCCCTGGAATATATCCTCAGACTTCTGAAACGTATCCGCAAACCCATGAAATACACACACTGGTCCCTGAAATATATACGGGAAGCCACTGAAATATACCCACAGATTCATGAGAGATATCCACAGCCCCATGACATGTATTAGATGATCTACTGGCATAGTACCCAGACCCCTGAAACAATCCACAAATTCCTGAAATATCTCCAGGGACACCATGAAATAGTTCACAAATCCCTGAAATAGATTCTAGGACCCCCAGAAATAATACACAAATCCCTGAAATATATGCACGAACACCAGCCGTATATCCACGGACTCCCTGGTGATAAACATATTTCTTGCTTGCCCATCTCCATCGTTGATGTATCAAAACAATGGTTGTGAATGTGAATAAGGAAGACAAAAACAACATATTGCACAGTATATCGCCTGACATATGCGACTGTATCTCGTCAGAAGCATACTCCAGGTTCAACATATAATGAAATGCCGTAATGAATCCTTTCAAATGAAATACACAATCAAGCAAAACTACATTGTCATTTATTTCGATGTCACCACAGTAGTTTTAAAGAGACTGTCATATCTATTTGTTTTCATAAGTGTGGTTTACTCGCGTGTACAGGTGATGCCTCGGCATTTTGTCATGTTTGGTCAATCAGTCGGTACTTGTGCTGTAGTGTTTATCTCAAAATACTTATTCCTACCAGTATAATCGGATACTTCAATGTTAAGACAGATGGAATATGTTGGGGATATTATTCATACTAGCTTTGTCTTTTGCCAAATATCGCTGAAGGGGTGTACCGTTACAAAGCTTCACATACACCAAGTCACGGCGTTGTAAACTGAGTGACCAACTCTCGGACTTCCTTCATGCTGGTTACAAATCCCCTCTGCTATTTGTACACGTTGTAGCGGTAGAGAAAGTTTGCGTGCTCCAATGACCCCCAAATGACCCCAGCTGTATGGCCATTACAGGACGTCGCAATCGACCCCAGCATTTTATGGTAGGCTGTGATTTTACGTTACATAGTTTGCTATTGCTATCTGAATAACCGACTCTCATACCATTGTTAATAAATCAACGGTCTACTTCCAGATAGCCTGCAGTTCATTTCGAACCCCCATGCGGGATTGTGAAACGCGTTGATATATTCAGACTTTCCAGTTATATTCTGTGTTTATTTGCTTACAACCCACCAATGTCTTGCGTGGGATAAGAAACAGGAGTGATACTTTATACTGTTCACGATTTCAAGGATTACAAACCAGCCCCAACCCGACCACGGTTCAAGGACAACGTGCTTTAGTAAGTTTCGCTGACAATATTAGTAAGCACTTGATGAGCACTCACAGAAAACAACTTAGAAATCAAGGGGCACGGCAGGCAACGTCAAGAAAGAACATCGCAGGCAAGCACACTTGATTGCAGCACATTGAGCGTCGAGACACTCAACCAGCGAATGGCTACTACATTGATAGGTAATCCGTTTGAATCTTCTGTGCTAACAGCTTACATTTTAGTTTAATCTTTGAAGTTAACATTTTTTCAGTTACGCGGAAGAGCAGATGGGTCATCGCGGCCGAGAGAGAGAGAGAGAGAGAGAGAGAGAGAGAGAGAGAGAGAGAGAGAGAGAGAGAGAGAGAGAGAGAGAGAGAGAGAGAGAGACAGAGAGACCTGAGGATGTGGCTAGCGGTCAGTAATCCGGGGACGAACCAGACGAACACATAGTCTAGACTCTTCGCTGGCCGTTGAAGATGAGGACGGAACACGTACGGGAATATCCTTAGTTTTATGATGTCACTTCTTGATTCATCTCAACTCAACCCAGTCCTCTCATTTGTTTTCCATACGCGTCAACAAATACCAGCGTCTTGACCGTATTACTTTGTCTCCCTATGAAGAGGACCTTTAATGTTATCGCTGTCGAGTTTCAGAACCACCGTGCTCTACTTGCGTGTGGAAGTTGCATGCAGTGCTCTCAACCATGTTTATACATTTGCATCTGTATAAAAACAATGCTTGCTTTTGTAACAGCAAATTATTCGTTGTGAAACAATTATTTTTCTGGGTTTTACAACATGGACAGGTATTTGAGTGCTTAAACAATCGTACGGGCCACGCGCTCGTCGTAATGACGTTTACAGTGGCTGCTGGGTAACCATGTGTTTTACTAAGCTGTTGATTCAATCACCAGTAGTAGGGTTGGAATATTGCACGGATGTAGGATTCCGGGGTCGAGCAAGAACTGCGCACTGGGCGATATAGTTCTGGGACCTCTGGGGTCGCTATGGTCTTGCACATTGGGCTCTATAGTTCTGGGACTTTTGGGGTCGCTGTGGTCTTGCACATTGGGCTCTATAGTTCTGGGACTTTGGGGTCGCTGTGGTCTTGCACATTGGGCTCTATAGTTCTGGGACTTTGGGGTCGCTGTGGTCTTGCACATTGGGCTCTATAGTTCTGGGACTTTGGGGTCGCTGTGGTCTTGCACATTGGGCGCTATAGTTCTGGGACACCACTGCCGAGGGGTCGACGCAGACTAATGCATTAGGGACCTTAAGGATCAGTGCAGACTCATACTTCGGGTGGTGTAGTTTTGAGACAGCACGGCTCTGGGTGAAGGCAAACTCTGGCGTTGGCTGCCATAATTCTCGGAAAGCACGGCTGTTTAATCAACACAGACTTATGCACCGGGTGCCATTCCGTCAGGCTGTGATGAGAGCGGATGCACTGTAACGTAATGGCAGCTGTAGGCGTTATTTTAGTTGCTGTTTTGTTCTCATTCCTCTAAATCTGTGGTCTTGTAAAGTCGTCATCACACTACACACCCTTTGTCGAGACGCCGTCTTCTTTTGGAAATTTCTGGTCAACATTCTTGTGTGCTGTTAGCTTTAACAGTTTTCTATTGTTTGTTGTGGTCTCAATTTCTGTTCCCTTGTCTTTTATGAGTGTTAATCAACACCTGTTAGTGGCTAGAGTGGAATCCCTGGTATTTTTCTCATGTACAGTAGTATTATCAACACGCGAGTTGATACATGAACTTGAGAACGGCAGTTGTGGAGCGGCGTGATTGACCACGCCAGTTTCGCAAGGAACTGTGATAATGACGGAGGTATGTTGGTTGAGTTTCTGTTTCCATTGTTACCGTAATACCCGACAGAACCTTAGCTACCCCTGTACTTACCCTATATTTGAAGTCCTTACATTACATGGAATATAACGTGCCATCCTTAAATTACCTCACCTACGGAATCCTTAGATTGTCTCTGCATATGGAATCCTTAGGTTATGTAGCGTATGAAATCTTTACAGAATCTGACATATGAAATCCTTACAATTTTTTTCCCCCGCGTTTCCATCCTGTTTCAGGATATTACGGTCAACACCAGCATCTTTCAGCTGTATGTTGATTCCTAGGCTCGATTACGCTCATCAGCACGCCACGACTTTCTGAGCGACCGGCTCCACACTCTCATAAGTCACTGGCGCGACTCGAACCACTTCTAATTCTCGTGCGCTCACGTCAACCACAAGAGTATTCGGGGTTAACGGAGAAAGCTGCTAACTCCTCGGCCAGGGAGCCGGCGAAATCCTTACATTATCTAACATAAAATCCTTATTTTAACTTAACTTAAATTATCTAACATGTGAAATGCTTACATTATCTAACATGTGAAATCCTGACATTATCTAACATAAAATCCTTATTTTAACTTAACTTAAATTATCTAACATGTGAAATGCTTACATTATCTAACATGTGAAATCCTTACATTATCTAACATGTGATATCCTTATATTATCTAACATGTGAAATGCTCACATTATCTAACATGTGAAATCCTTACATTATCTAACATAAAATCCTTATTATAACTTAACTTAAATTATCTAACATGTGAAAAGGTTACATTATCTAATATGTGAAATGCTTACATTATCTAAGATAGAAAATCCTTACATTATATAACATACAAGACTGAAGTGTGTCGTGTGTAGAAAGTAAACATATACCAAAAGGCAAGTGATTGAAACACTATATAACATACAGTGTATGTGTATGATACACTAGCAAATCTACCACTCGTTGAACGCCCGGAGAGGCATTTAACAGATCGTTCTGTTTGGCATGTCACTAAGTATGTGCACTTGCGTGTGCGTTATGTGAGCCTTAATAAAACCGGAAATTCTGTTTTACGGCAGTCGTATGTCATAACTTCATTTCTTATGGTCGTTGGTGTCGTTTGCCGATGTATATGATCAAGTATACACTTATTCGTAATGTTTCAGACATTCATACAATTCTTTTCCATTATACACAGACTCGGACATTTTTTGTCTACATGTGTCTTTTCAGTATGCCATGTTGGACACTTAGTTGTCCGTTCTGTTTGTATTTTATTTTAACACTTTCAGGAGGCGAAGTTGTCCCCTACTTAGAGTTAAATTATCTTTACTTCTGAGTTGTTGAGTCAATGTGTCTTTACTTCTGCTTTTGTGATGAATGTGTTTTTACTTCTGAGCTTTTTGTGCTTTTGTTTGTACTTTTGAGTCTTTGTTAGATTTGTCATGAACTCATTCAAGGAATAGAGTTCGGCACACTTTACTTCTGAGTTGTTGATATGTGTAAGATATCACTCAGTTATTATTTAAGGGTACGTTATTCATAAACCCCCACACCAAACTTTATTGATATTCCAGCAGTGGTTATCAAACAGAGTTACATTATGTTTTCAGCCTATACTCATTCCAATCCCCACACCAAACTTTATTTATATTCCAGCAGCGGTTTTCAACCTATACTCAGTTAAACCCCCACACACCCCGGGAAGGTTAACCCGGTCAACAAATGCCCGCAGAAGTCGGATGTGTCGGCCTAACGGCGCAAGAACGCAGCTCTGCTGTAAACAGGCACAACGCAATCACATCCGAAAAAAAAACTCCGGATGAACGAAGAAGAAGAAGAAACCCCCACACCAAACTTTGACATTCCAGCAGTGGTTTTCGACCTATACTCAGTCCAACCCCCACAAATACCGAGCGTGACTTGAATGCCACGATTCGGCTCTGGTTATTTTCGTTTATTCAAAAATTGACTAAGACATCTTATTTATAGCGTTTCTTATGGCACTCATTATTTTCTCTACAAATGTCCGTTTGTAGTTGAAGAAAATTGTTATTAAAAATTCGCTCAAAGCTTTCTTGCTTTAAAAAATATGCAAATAACACAGTGAATGTGGAAACACGACTACAGAATTTACCATTGATCTCACCGTGAAAGAACCCTGTTGCTCTAAGGGTGTTATGGACTCCAAGCAGTTGAAGACCGCTGTAGTTCGGTGTGTATTGACATTATAACCAGGCTACAAGAAGCTAATTTGTTGGTTAAGGTTACAGAAAACAAAAACAGACTGACCTTTCTATAACGAACTGTTGGGTATGTCGAGCCCAAATAATTAGTGTCCTTATTGCACACTCCGGGAGATAGTGGCATCCTACAGAAGAATGGAAATTATCTGTCCCAAATACTGGCCTTTTATAACCAACTGGGAAATATCAATCCCAAATACTGGCTTTATATAACAAACTGGGAAATATCCCTCCCAGAGGCCTTATATATCCAACTGGGAAATATCCCTCCTAAATACTGGCCTTTTATAACCAACTGGGAAATATCCCTCCTATATACTGGCTTTTTGTAACAAACTGGGAAACACCCCTCCTATTAATGACATTTTAGAACAAACTGGGAAATATCCCTCCTAAATACTGGCCTTTTAAAATAAACTGGGAAATATCCATCCCAAATACTAGCCTTCTGCAGCAAACCTGGAAAATAGCCACTGCAAATACTGGTCTCCTATAACAAACACTGGGAAATATCCACTCAACATTCTGGCCTCCTATAACAAACTGGAAAATGTCCACTCGACATAGTGGCTTCCTATTACAAACTGTAGAAAATATCCACCCCAGATACTAGCCCACTATAATAAACTCTGGATAATTTTCACTCCAGATACTATGCCCCTATAACAGACTCTGGAAAATGATCACTCCATATACTAAACACCCCCCCCCCCCACTAACAAACTCTGGAAAATATCCACTCCAGATACTGGCATCCTATAACAAACTCTGGGAAATATCCACTCCAGATACTGGCATCCTATAACAAACTCTGGAAAATATTCACTCCAGATACTGGCATCCTATAACAAACTCTGGAAAATATCAACTCCAGATACTGGCATCCTATAACAAACTCTGGGAAATATCCACTCCAGATACTGGCATCCTATAACAAACTCTGGAAAATATTCACTCCAGATACTGGCATCCTATAACAAACTGGAAAATATCCACTCCAGATACTGGCATCCTACAACAAACTCTGGAAAATATCCATTCCAGACACTGGCATCCTATAACAAACTCTGGAAAATATCCACTCCAGATACTGGCATCCTATAACAAACTCTGGGAAATATCCACTCCAGATACTGGCATCCTATAACAAACTCTGGAAAATATCCACTCCAGATACTGGCATCCTACAACAAACTCTTGAAAATATTCACTCCAGATACTGGCATCCTATAACAAACTGGAAAATATCCACCCCAGATACTGGCATCCTACAACAAACTCTGGAAAATATTCCACTCCAGATCACTGGCAATCCTATAACAAACTCTGGAAAATATCCATTCCAGACTACTGGCATCCTATAACAAACTCTGGAAAATATCCACTTCCAGATACTGGCATCCTATAACAAACTCTGGAAAATATCCACTCCAGATACTGGCATCCTATAACAAACTCTGGAAAATATCCACTCCAGATACTGGCATCCTATAACAAACTCTGAAAATATTCACTCCAGATACTGGCATCTTATAACAAACTGGAAAATATCCACTCCAGATACTGGCATCCTACAACAAACTCTGGAAAATATCCATTCCAGACACTGGCATCCTATAACAAACTCTGGAAAATATCCACTCCAGATACTGGCATCCTATAACAAACTCTGGGAAATATCCACTCCAGATACTGGCATCCTATAACAAACTCTGGAAAATATCCACTCCAGATACTGGCATCCTACAACAAACTCTGGAAAATATTCATTCCAGACACTGGCATCCTACAACAAACTCTGGAAAATATCCACTCCAGATACTGGCATCCTATAACAAACTCTGGAAAATATCCACTCCAGATACTGGCATCCTATAACAAACTCTGGAAAATATCCACTCCAGATACTGGCATCCTATAACAAACTCTGGAAAATATCCACTCCAGATACTGGCATCCTAGATACTGGCATCCTATAACAAACTCTGGAAAATATCCACTCCAGATACTGGCATCCTATAACAAACTCTGGAAAATATCCACTCCAGATACTGGCATCCTATAACAAACTCTGGAAAATAGCGACCGGAAAGCTTCCAGTGCTGAAAGCGTTAACTTGCTCATTGAATGGTGAGGGGTATCTAGTTGGTCATACCTCGAAGCACACATGTTCCTGCAGCGACGCGCTGTCATTTAGAGGTGACAGGTTTGAATCCCGGCAGGGTAACTATACTAATATAGCTCTAAATCCTCACGTTGTCTAGTGTGTCCTCTACTCTCTACTTCATTCCTCTTCTATGGTTGCCAAAGAATTCATGTGAATTTATATTGATATATAATTGAGTGGTTGAACTTTAGATTATGCATCAGTGAAGAGATAATTCTATAAATTGTGGTGTTTAGTGTTTATGTATGTCTCCTGATTGACACGCCTACATCAACTGTCTTATGTTAGACTCAGGGAGGAACCCCTAATATTCACCTCTATTCGTAACATTTTTACAACGAATTTTAACTCGTATGAAACATGTCATATATCAGAAACAATTATATGGATGTTGTTGTCTGCTTGGTCGTCACCTTTACACCTGGCACATTATCAGGCCATACATGTCAGGCAGGTCCAGTCAGAAGATTCTTACATATTGTCAGGTCCAGTCAGAAGATTCCTACGTATTGTCAGGTCCAGTCAGAAGAGTCCTACGTATTGTCAGGTCCAGTCAGAAGGTTCCTACATATTGTCAGGTCCAGTTCTAAGATTCCTACATATTGTCAGGTCCAGTCAGAAGATTCCTACATATTGTCAGGTCCAGTCAGAAGATTCCTACATATTGTCAGGTCCAGTCAGAAGATTCTTGCATATTGTCAGATCCAGTCAGAAGATTCCTACATATTGTCAGGTCCAGTCAGAAGATTCCTACATATTGTCAGGTCCAGTCAGAAGATTCCTACATATTGTCAGGTCCAGTCAGAAGATTCCTACATATTGTCAGGTCCAGTCAGAAGATTCCTACATATTGTCAGGTCCAGTCAGAAGATTCTTGCATATTGTCAGGTCCAGTCAGAAGATTCCTACATATTGTCAGGTCCAGTCAGAAGATTCCTACATATTGTCAGGTCCAGTCAGAAGATTCCTACATATTGTCAGGTCCAGTCAGAAGATTCCTACATATTGTCAGGTCCAGTCAGAAGATTCCTACATATTGTCAGGTCCAGTCAGAAGATTCCTACATATTGTCAGGTCCAGTTAGAAGATTATTACATATTGTCAGGTCCAGTCAGAAGATTCCTACATATTGTCAGGTCCAGTCAGAAGATTATTACACATTGTCAGGTCCAGTCAGAAGATTCCTACATATTGTCAGGTCCAGTCAGAAGATTCTTGCATATTGTCAGGTCCAGTCAGAAGATTCTTGCATATTGTCAGGTCCAGTCAGAAGATTCCTACATATTGTCAGGTCCAGTCAGAAGATTTTTGCATATTGTCAGGTCCAGTCAGAAGATTCCTACATATTGTCAGGTCCATTCAGAAGAGTCCTACATATTGTCAGGTCCAGTCAGAAGATTCCTACATATTGTCAGGTCCAGTCAGAAGATTCCTACATATTGTCAGGTCCAGTCAGAAGATTCCTACATATTGTCAGGTCCAGTCAGAAGATTTCTACATATTGTCAGGTCCAGTCAGAAGATTCCTACATATTGTCAGGTCCAGTCAGAAGATTCCTACATATTGTCAGGTCCAGTCAGAAGATTCCTACATATTGTCAGGTCCAGTCAGAAGATTCCTACATATTGTCAGGTCCAGTTAGAAGATTCCTACATATTGTCAGGTCCAGTCAGAAGAGTCCTACATATTGTCTGGTCCAGTCAGAAGATTCCTACATATTGTCAGGTCCAGTTAGAAGATTCCTACATATTGTCAGGTCCAGTCAGAAGATTCCTACATATTGTCAGGTCCAGTCAGAAGATTCCTACATATTGTCAGGTCCAGTCAGAAGATTCCTACATATTGTCAGGTCCAGTCAGAAGATTCTTGCATATTGTCAGGTCCAGTCAGAAGATTCCTACATATTGTCAGGTCCAGTCAGAAGATTCCTACATATTGTCAGGTCCAGTCAGAAGATTCCTACATATTGTCAGGTCCAGTCAGAAGATTCTTGCATATTGTCAGGTCCAGTCAGAAGATTCCTACATATTGTCAGGTCCAGTCAGAAGATTATTACACATTGTTAGGTCCAGTCAGAAGATTCCTACATATTGTCAGGTCCAGTCAGAAGATTCCTACATATTGTCAGGTCCAGTCAGAAGATTCTTGCATATTGTCAGGTCCAGTCAGAAGATTCCTACATATTGTCAGGTCCAGTCAGAAGATTCCTACATATTGTCAGGTCCAGTCAGAAGATTCCTACATATTGTCAGGTCCAGTTAGAAGATTCCTACATATTGTCAGGTCCAGTCAGAAGATTCCTACATATTGTCAGGTCCAGTCAGAAGATTCCTACATATTGTCAGGTCCAGTCAGAAGATTCCTACATATTGTCAGGTCCAGTCAGAAGATTCTTGCATATTGTTAGGTCCAGTCAGAAGATTCCTACATATTGTCAGGTCCAGTCAGAAGATTCCTACATATTGTCAGGTCCAGTCAGAAGAATCCTACATATTGTCAGGTCAAGTCAGAAGATTCCTACATATTGTCAGGTCCAGTCAGAAGATTCCTACATATTGTCAGGTCCAGTCAGAAGATTCCTACATATTGTCAGGTCCAGTCAGAAGATTCCTACATATTGTCAGGTCCAGTCAGAAGAGTCCTACATATTGTCAGGTCCAGTCAGAAGATTCTTGCATATTGCCAGGTCCAGTTAGAAGATTCCTACATATTGTCAGGTCCAGTCAGAAGATTCCTACATATTGTCAGGTCCAGTCAGAAGAGTCCTACATATTGTCAGGTCCAGTCAGAAGATTCTTGCATATTGTCAGGTCCAGTTAGAAGATTCCTACATATTGTCAGGTCCAGTCAGAAGATTCCTACATATTGTCAGGTCCAGTCAGAAGATTCCTACATATTGTCAGGTCCAGTCAGAAGATTCCTACATATTGTCAGGTCCAGTCAGATGATTCTTGCATATTGTCAGGTCCAGTCAGAAGATTCCTACATATTGTCAGGTCCAGTCAGAAGATTTCTACATATTGTCAGGTCCAGTCAGAAGATTCCTACATATTGTCAGGTCCAGTCAGAAGATTCCTACATATTGTCAGGTCCAGTCTGAAGATTCCTACATATTGTCAGGTCCAGTTAGAAGATTCCTACATATTGTCAGGTCCAGTCAGAAGATTCCTACGTATTGTCAGGTCCAGTCAGAAGATGCCTACGTATTGTCAGGTCCAGTCAGAAGATTCCTACATATTGTCAGGTCCAGTCAGAAGAGTCCTACATATTGTCAGGTCCAGTCAGAAGATTATTACATATTGTCAGGCCGTACATGTCAGATGGTTCAGTCCGAGGCTTGGTATTGTTGATTTTCTTAACATATCACCCGACCACTGCTTTGTGACTGCCCAGGAAGGTATTCTTGGGAAATTAATATGGTGGCTGAGAAGTTAATGTGGTGGTTTGCTCCTGTATTCACACCCGTCCTTACCGATTGCATATAGAAAATTCTAGTTCTTGCCACCCGGACATTAAAAAATAACATTCAAATCAAAATCAGTCCTTTGCATAAACACGAATGAATGTTGTATGGAAAGTTGTATGCCACTGCCCTGTAACCAGAAATCACTGGTGTACACCTGGTGCAAAATGCAGCAATTTATCTGCGCGAATGAAAGGTCTCACCACTTGTGGGGCCCTGTAGAATCTACCGAGTGCTGGCTTGTGTGTCAAGTAGCATGGCTACACAGCGGTTACTCCATTCATATCTGGATTGCAATCATCAGTCATCGTAACACTCTTGGTAAACCTGTAGAAGCTCCATGTCCATTAGTAAATGTAACGGGTAGATGGCTAATGGTTGCAAGCTCTGACTTGGAGGATTCAGCTTGGAGTCGGTCAGCTATTGGTATGTGCCTCCAAGGAACAATTGGATATTTCCGTGCAGCATACAGGAGGTGGGCTGCTTACTGTATTGTGTGGAAGAGTTTAGAAATTGACTACAACACTGTCACCTTTTGATTGCTGCTGTTGCTGATTGTGACATCATCGTCCAGGCCGTCAGCTGTGACCAGAGGAGCAGACAGCGTCGTTGTCCCTGGCGGGCTGATTATGGAGGAGCTGATAGAGTAGGCTTTAGATGAGCTCTGCACATCGCTGTCTTTGTTGTTCCTGTTCCTCCAGAGCGTGAGGATGATGTTCTTGATCTTATTGCAGATGGCCAGGCAGACGAAAAGTCCCGGAATTGTAAACATAACCCAGATGGGCGCCACTGCTGCCAGATCAGCGTCTGGTTGCTTCAGCGAGAACCTCAGCGCCACCATAACGATAAGGCAGTTGAGGCTACAGGTCTCCAAAGCTATAGTCTTCACGAAGGGGTAACTCTGCCGACAGACAGCAGCCAGAGCCGCTCCCATCAGGCAGCCGTTGAGCGGCAGGAGCATGGCTGCGAAGAGAGCCGGCCCGTCGACCAGCTCGAAGACGTACATGTTGATGTAGACACCCAGCGTGATGTACAGGATACTGGCCAGCAGCAGGAACGGCTTGATGAACCACATGAGAATGGCGTCGGCCACTGTCGGTCTGAGGCTCTTCACGGTCAGCCCGGCTGCATACGCCTAGGAAGCTGGATACCAGCCAGACTTCAAAGTTGTAGATGGGGATCACGTCAGGGTTGAGAATGGAATGGGAGTCCTCCATGAAGTATTGGCCCAGTACAAAAATCCACAATGGAGCGGTGCCTGAAAACACAAGAAATAAGACATGTCAACATGGTCTTCTCTTCTCTTCTCTTCTCTTCTCTTCTCTTCTCTTCTCTTCTCTTCTCTTCTCTTCTCTCTCTCTCTCTCTCTCTCTCTCTCTCTCTCTCTCTCTCTCTCTCTCTCTCTCTCTCTCTCTCTCTCTCTCTCTCTCTCTCTCTCTCTCCCCCCCGTTCATTTTCATACATCAATATACCAAAAAAGTTAGTTGCATATCCTTTACACCACCTCGCAGTCAACTCCAGCAGTTTTTCACTGTTTGTGATTTCTTGGCAAGTTTACGTTCAGTATTTTACCATTGCTTTCTAAACAACCGGCACTCATACCACTGTATGAGAACAAGCGCAAGGCGGTCTGCTTCCAAATCGCCCGCAGCTGTGTTTCGAAAGCGGTATGCGAGATTGCGAATTGCGTTTGTAACGTTTTTTTCGCAGCCCTAGCTGTCAGTATAAATGAATACAAGTACAGCAGCAGTCTACTCAAGATGGCCATGGTTGTACAATGAATGAGATGGTAAACATCCGTTCTTTGACAGACTGTATGTGGTTTGTTTAGGTACAAACCCTTGCCTTGTGGGGGTTTGGAGACTGTGTCTCTAAATGTACTTCAGCAAACAAGATTGTCATAAGGTGTGTGTGTATGTGTGTGTATGTGTGTGTGTGTGTGTGTGTGTGTGAGAGAGAGAGAGAGAGAGAGAGAGAGAGAGAGAGAGAGAGAGAGAGAGAGAGAGAGAGAGTTAGTGTGTACACATGCGCGCGAGTGCGTTTTCAGTGCGCTTAGAGATTCAAATGAAATTTTTACATTTTACTCTCTCTCTCTCTCTCTCTCTCTCTCTCTCTCTCTCTCTCTCTCTCTCTCTCTCTCACTCTCTCGACTTCCAGCTTGAAGAAATAAGAGCCCATAAGGCTTGTTTGCCCCTCTCGTAAAAGTTGTGCAATGTCAACCCCCTAAAACATCGGCAAGGTAAAAGAAACAACCCACCAATTAAATGTTATCTTTAATTACGAACACTTGACGTGGCTTCCAGTATTATTTTGGGCGCCAGTCTGCGTGCCACTTGAAGTAGATAGCAGGGGACTTAGAATTAAGAGCTCTGTTATGTGAGCGTAAAAAGAGCTGAAATAATAGGCCGGGCTGATCTGAATCGAACACGTACTGGGCTCGCTGCCTTTTTGAGTGGGTTATTTTTTATTTCGGAATTTTTCGACACACCAAATGACCGAAGAAAATCGTTAGCCGCAGATAAAGGCATTTCCGGTTGGAGCCATGGGTACATAGTGCCTGGAAACTAGCTTGCACATTGATGAGTTGTGCAATGTTTCATGTGAGTTTAGCCTCGTTGTTAAACAGGAGCTCTCGTTCATTGAGTGCTTCTGTTTGTTTATAATAGTTAACGGGAAAAATAACGTGTTATTTGACAGTTGATTGCGTAATAGTCAGGGGACACAAACTGGGCAGGTACACTTGTGCGAGTGAGATTATGGCGGGGTATTCTGTGCCTATATGAATGTACATAGGGTAGTTGGAAACTGTAGGGGAGGCCATGGGGATGCTCAAACTAGCCGGATAAATACGGTTATCGGTAGTGATTGGTATCATAGAAGATACAGAGATATATTAGATCAGTGGTTCTCAACATTTTTTGGCCCGTGCCCCCCTTCACCATATTTTCAGAACGTTTCGTATTTCCTACCTAAAAGTTATCCCCATCCCGCCCCTACACAGTATACGTAATAATGGAAGCACATACTAAAACAAGTCTAGACGTCCACATAAAACGTGATTTGTGGGTCTACTTACTTTATAAAATGAATTTTAGAAGGGTGAGACGTACAGAACCGTAAAGTATGAAGGGAAAAACAAGATCAAGTAATCGGTTCTTTTATTAACGCGATCTTGAAATAATCTTAATTCCCGCCTGGAAACCCCAAAATTCCCCCCTGGGGGAAATTCCCCACCGGTTGAGAACCACTGTATTAGATAGTGAAACCGGTGACGATTAATACCACTTTGACCTTTCAAGAACTAATGACAGTATCCATATAATCTCTCCTCTCTCTATATCGCGCTTCCCCCCCCCCCCCCCCCCTCTCTCATTGCGTGCGCATGTACAAATGCGCATCTGTACATTTTTATTATTATTAAACATAGAAAGGGCAGTGATTTATGTTTAAAGAAGTTAACTTACAAAGAGAACTCGATTCTATCATCACAAGAAGACATTCCTCATTCTGTGGGTATGCCATGGAGGGGTTAGCTGGAGTATGTCGTTACAACGGGAAAGTTGCAGGGGAAGAGAGGCAGGGAGAAACCAAGTGAGAAGATGCTGGACTGTTTGACACCATAGCATGGAGAAACATCGGTATCAGCAACGTTTTGGCAGCACTCGAGACAAGAGGCTGTGTACAAACATGATCACCAACGCTACATTGGTGTATTGGTGACGCAATGTGTGTGGTTGCGACTGTTGGACAGTAGTAATAACGCGGTGAGGGCACCGGACATGTGGTCTTTGAGAAGGATGTTGAGAATATCGTGGACAGATAAGAGAAAACACGGCAGCAGGGCACTGGAAGCTCCAAGTCTGGCTAGATAAATCAATCAGACCTCGAGAAAAACGGCACATGAAATTTATGGGACTCGTTTTCAGACTGTAAACTTCTCTCTATCTCCTCCTCCTCCTCCCAGCTCACCCCATACTTTCTCCTTCCATCCCGCCAACCACTACCCTTCCAACCACTGCTTCTGCTACCTTTACTATTGCCACCAAAACCGGAACCGACCAACTCTAGGAATCGTCTGACACACACATTGTTTCCCCCGTAACAACCGCTTGAAGACGTAAACAAGCCCGGTAATTGTAAACAATTGAGGCTATGTTTGTAGTAGTCTGTCTGTGTTTGGATGTTTGTATGTTTCCCGAGAAGTCCGCGACTCCCTCACGTTTACACCAGATGCTAGAATCTGTCCGATCCTGTCTGTATCGCAATCAGCCGGAGCAGGGGAGGCTGGCAATGACACCGGTCTGTACAGAAATATGCAGCGGCGTAGTCGACCCTTTAGCCAGGTTGTGTGGGCGGAGACGCCATCTTTGCTTGGCATGTGGTTTATACCCCATTACTTTCAAATCGAACGCCAAGAGATTTTATTGTAGAAGAACGAACGAACTTTATTTTCAAAGGGTCACAAATTGGGCACGCAGGCCGGGCTTACATTCGGTCCTTCTAACTACTCATCTTTCATACGTCAATTATCTATTGTGAATGTTGCATTTACTCAGGGAAAAACAAACATTGTTACATGAATGTTGTGAACATAAACGGTGCATATTACCGTGTTATGGGATGGCAGGGAGGCGCACGCGAGCGCTCGCGCACACACAACCACACACACACACCCCCACCTCGGGAACCTGTCAGACCATTAACATAGCGTGAAAAATGAACTTGGTACTTGTGGTGTTATGACCTATATCTTGTCACTGGCACTCGTGGTGTTATGTCCTATGTCTTGTTACTGGGACTCGTGGTATTATGTCCTGTGTCTTTACCTGGCACTCGTGGTGTTATGTCCTATGTCTTGTCACTGGCACTCGTGGTGTTATGTCCTATGTCTTGTCACTGGCACTCGAGGTATTATGTCCTATGTCTTGTCACTGGGACTCGTGGTGTTATGTCCTATGTCTTGTCACTGGCACTCGTGGTGTTATGTCCTATGCCTTGTCACTGACACTCGTGGTGTTATGTCCTATGTCTTGTCACTGACACTCGTGGTGTTATGTCCTATGTCTTGTCACTGACACTCGTGGTGTTATGTCCTATGTCTTGTCACTGGCACTCGTGGTGTTATGTCCTATGTCTTGTCACTGACACTCGTGGTGTTATGTCCTATGTCTTGTCACTGGGACTCGTGGTGTTATGTCCTATGTCTTGTCACTGACACTCGTGGTGTTATGTCCTATGTCTTGTCACTGGCACTCGTGGTGTTATGTCCTATGTCTTGTCACTGGCACTCGTGGTGTTATGTCCTATGTCTTGTCACTGGCACTCGAGGTGTTATGTCCTATGCCTTGTCACTGGCACTCGTGGTGTTATGTCCTATGTCTTGTCACTGGCACTCGTGGTGTTATTTCCTATGTCTTGTCACTGGCACTCGAGGTATTATGTCCTATGTCTTGTCACTGGGACTCGTGGTGTTATGTCCTATGTCTTGTCACTGACACTCGTGGTGTTATGTCCTATGCCTTGTCACTGACACTCGTGGTGTTATGTCCTATGCCTTGTCACTGACACTCGTGGTGTTATGTCCTATGTCTTGTCACTGGCACTCGAGGTATTATGTCCTATATCTTGTCACTGGGACTCGTGGTGTTATGTCCTATGTCTTGTCACTGGCACTCGTGGTGTTATGTCCTATGCCTTGTCACTGGCACTCGTGGTGTTATGTCCTATGTCTTGTCCTGGCACTCGTGGTGTTATGTCCTATGTCTTGTCACTGGCACTCGTGGTGTTATTTCCTATGTCTTGTCACTGGCACTCGAGGTATTATGTCCTATGTCTTGTCACTGACACTCGTGGTGTTATGTCCTATGACTTGTCACTGACACTCGTGGTGTTATGTCCTATGTCTTGTCACTGGCACTCGTGGTGTTATGTCCTATGTCTTGTCACTGGCACTCGTGGTGTTATGTCCTATATCTTGTGGTAATTGGGCAGTTTCACGCATGTACTCCAATGGAAGTCAAAGGACAGATGAGGCATGCACTAAAGGCAGGTTGTTTCTTCCACATTCTCATGGCTCATGAGCCCACCCTGCATCATAGCATGGGTTCCACAGTTTTGTTTAGGGAGGAGGAGGAACAGTCGGCCAGCCACTGATCACAGAATGTTTAGGGAGGAGGAGGAGGAACAGTCGGTCAGCCACTTATCACAGAATGTGAGGATCCAGTGATAAGGCGAACGTCCACACTTGCCAATATGATACACTGTCATTGATTGGCATGCATAGAAGTAACAGAAGGAAGTAGGGCTCAGACGTTCTAGATAATATGACATTTGAAACTCGTCAACACACCGGGATTTGAACCCGTCGCCTCCAAATGACAGCATCGTCTCGCAGAAGGAATTCATGAACCTGCATGGCATATGATGATGAACATGTAACACATGACCAGGCCATCCAGTGGTGGATAACTGTATAGATTGATGAAGTGTGTGCCTCATGTGCCTTGGGAGGCCACATTAGGCACTTGAAAGGCAGTTGGATCAGTTTCATTGCACCAGGTTTTATCCCTTATGGCCCAGTCTCTTTTCACAGAGGGGTCTGTCGAAAGGGTGGCACGGAGCACGACGTAGACCCAGGGACACCCACTAGGGTTCTCTGGAAAAAAAAATGCACTCGCGCACCCAATGACGGTGTCCGAGAACGAACCAAGGACTTCCGGAGCGGGGGCTACGGAGACCCCGGCATTAGGAAGTGAGGTGACCAACTCCTTTCACTGCCGCGTTTCCGCCTCAGAACCGACGCCGGAGACGTTTCAGTTGGGAAGCAAATCGGTTCTGGTGTATCAGGTGTCAGGGACTACTGAACGAGGCGCAGTCGAGGGAATGGGAAATGTCAGCCTGTAAGTTCAGGTGGAGTGTGCGGATTGATGTACAGGAAATGGAGGCGGGGTTGTGGACATTTGAGGCAGGACGTGCTGGAGAGTGGGAGTGTTTGGCTGGAGAGACCTGATACCTGAGAGGCAGTTGAGGGGAAATTATCTGTGAGTGTGGCTGGGTAGGCAGGTAGATCGTTCAATGTGTCGGTTGGTGGGTGAGTAGAAAGAAACACACACACGCACACACATATTTTCCAATAATTGTAATCACATAAGGACTCCTCCATTGATCATAATCACATAATTATGTCCCAATTAATCACATCACATAAGGATTCCACATTAATCACAGTCACATAGGAATTCCCCCCCCCCCCCCCATAAATCATAAACATATACGGATCTTCCCCCCCTCTCTCTCTCACTCCTCTCTCTCTCTCACTACTCTCTCTCTCTCTCTCTCTCTCTCTCTCTCTCTCTCTCTCTCTCTCTCTCTCTCTCTCCTCTCTCAAGTGGCAACAATCTTGGAATAATATTCGCAAACACTGTGTCTATTATCACCTAGACATTTATTACCTAACTTATCAATTTTTCACTTGTTATCGAACATGACACATTATTACCTATATACCATTTTTACTCGCATAAACATTGATGTGGCACTCTTGTTTAGCGATTAGCGTGTACGTTCAGCGTAAGAGGACAAAGGGTGTTCTAATTTACCGGCATACTTCTCGCAGCTTAGTTTCTTGTAGAAATAAAAACCATACAATAATAACAGACTTCTAGCAACGAGCAACAAGTCTCCAAATTGTTACAAAATCACTCAGATTAATGCTGCCTGGAAAACAACAACAACAGCAACAATAACAACAACACACAAAAAACACACACACGCACGCGCGCGCACACACTGACTCTCTCTCTCTCTCTCTCTCTCTCTCTCTCTCTCTCTCTCTCTCTCTCTCTCTCTCTCTCTCTCTCTCTCTTTCAGTGTTTTCTATTATTGTTGACTCATGTACTTTATCCTATGTTTACGCGGTTCTCCATATGATTCCTGGAGCATAAATCGTTACACTCATAACCCGATTTAAGGACGAAAATGAAGCAGTAAAACGTGCGTGCGTTACGCGAGTAAATACGGTAATTTGATAATGCCGACTCTCAGTATGGTTCTAAGTTTGGGCTGAATTGAAAATGTTTTCACAATTTCTGGTTGGGATATCATTAATGAGTAATGAAATGATGGGGGGACTGGAGAGAGTCAGTTGCTGTGTCTGAGCATGTTGAGAATAGCACATAATGTTAAGAAAAGCGCAGAATGTTGAGAATATCACAGAATGTTGAGAATATCACGGAATGTTGAGAATATCACGGAATGTTGAGAATAGTACAGATGTTGAGAATATGACGGAATGTTGAGAATATTACAAATGTCGAGGATATCACGGAATGTTGAGAATATCACAAATGTCGAGAATATGACGGAATGTTGAGAATATTACAAATGTTGAGAATATGACGGAATGTTGAGAATACTACAAATGTTGAGAATATCACAGAAACTATGCCAGTAGATGACCAGCTGATTGAACCAGTCATTCTTGCCTGGGTGTATGTGCGGAGCCCAACAGAACGTCTCTGACCAAATATCTGCTGTCTCGGCACTATAGTGCGCCAATTAGTGTGTTTGTTGGTAATTGAAGGTCTGTCTACTTTGCGTGTTTTCATGCAGAACTAGCATGGTTGTCAGAGACCTCTGTTGGTAAGGTGTTTACCGACAGTATCGCCACTATATTTGTAGTAACAGTATGTTGAATCACACAGCTGATGCCGATTACAACCCATTTTGTTAGCAGCATGTTGAATTATAGAGCTGAGGCCGATACTGCACCTTTTTGTTAGCAGCATGTTGAATTATAGAGCTGAGGCCGATACTGCACCTTTTTGTTAGCAGCATGTTGAATTATAGAGCTGAGGCCGATACTGCACCTTTTTGTTAGCAGCATGTTGAATTATAGAGCTGAGGCCGATACATCCTTTTGTTAGCAGCATGTTGAATTATAGAGCTGAGGCCGATACTGCACCTTTTTGTTAGCAGCATGTTGAATTATAGAGCTGAGGCCGATACTGCACCTTTTTGTTAGCAGCATGTTGAATTATATAGCTGAGGCCGATACTGCACCTTTTTGTTAGCAGCATGTTGAATTATAGAGCTGAGGCCGATACTGCACCTTTTTGTTAGCAGCATGTTGAATTATAGAGCTGAGGCCGATACATCCTTTTGTTAGCAGCATGTTGAATTATAGAGCTGAGGCCGATACTACATCCTTTTAGCAGCATGTTGAATTATAGAACTGAGGCCGATACTACATCCTTTTAGCAGCATGTTGAATTATAGAGCTAATATTGCTGCTATAGCTCTCTTAGCTACATGTTGAATTATAGAGCCAATCTGTGGCTACTACACTTTTGTTAGCAGCATATTCAATTATAGAGATAGTATCGATACTACACCTCTCTTAGCAACATGTAGAATTATAGAGCCAATCTGTCGCCACCACACTTTTGTTAGCAGCATATTCAATCATACAACAAATCGTGTACTTAATATGGCTACCGTACGTGTTAATCGGCAGAATATAGACTTG
Source organism: Cepaea nemoralis (assembly GCA_014155875.1). Lineage (NCBI taxonomy): Eukaryota > Metazoa > Mollusca > Gastropoda > Stylommatophora > Helicidae > Cepaea > Cepaea nemoralis. Next base: position 37,395 of record JACEFZ010027811.1, on the reverse strand, counting down.
TACCACAGTTGCATCACTTGAGGTGAAACACAGACTCGCATATTTAACAATAGGAACCACAACATTTGTGGGCGAAACACAGATTCACAGTGTTCAATATGACAGTCACAACATGTGTGGGTGAAATACATATTCACATGTATAGCAAAGCAACCACAACATTTTCTGGTAAAACACGGACTTGTATGTTTAACAAAACAACCTATTTACAGACTCATATATTGATGCCAGGTCGAACAACGTCGTCCTGCACATTGGGCATTCCCGTGCTCATTTCCCGGATGGAACAGCCACCCTAAAGTATTTCTGCTTTCCTTTCCCATCAGGAGTTGGTTAAGGTATCGCCTTTCTTGACCTCGAAGGCGACCGTTGACGTGTCTGGTGAAGGCTTCACCCCCAGTTCATGTGGGTTAGCTCCGGAGTCTCGTCAATATCTGCCAACCGAGTCCGTACTGCAATGATTATAGCGGCCTGTCCATGCTTCTTCCAGTGTAGACTGACATGTATGACGTGGCACACTTAACATTTGCTGGTTAAATAGAGACTCACATGTATGACGTGACAAGCTGAACATTTGCTGGTTAAATAGAGACTCACATGTATGACGTGACAAGCTGAACATTTGCTGGTAAAATAGAGACTCACATGTATGACGTGACATACTTAACATTTGCTGGTTAAATAGAGACTCACATGTATGACGTGACAAGCTGAACATTTGCTGGTTAAATAGAGACTCACATGTATGACGTGACAAGCTGAACATTTGCTGGTAAAATAGAGACTCACATGTATGACGTGACATACTTAACATTTGCTGGTTAAATAGAGACTCACATGTATGACGTGACATACTTAACATTTGCTGGTTAAATAGAGACTCACATGTATGACGTGACAAGCTGAACATTTGCTGGTTAAATAGAGACTCACATGTATGACGTGACAAGCTGAACATTTGCTGGTTAAATAGAGACTCACATGTATGACGTGACAAGCTGAACATTTGCTGGTTAAATACAGACTCACATGTATGACGTGACACACTTAACATTTGCTGGTTAAATAGAGACTCACATGTATGACGTGGCACACTTAACATTTGCTGGTTAAATAGAGACTCACATGTATGACGTGACAAGCTGAACATTTGCTGGTTAAATACTCACATGTATGACGTGACAAACTCAACATTTGCTGGTAAAATACTCACATGTATGACGTGACAAGCTGAACATTTGCTGGTAAAATAGAGACTCACATGTATGACGTGGCACACTTAACATTTGCTGGTTAAATAGAGACTCACATGTATGACGTGACAAGCTGAACATTTGCTGGTTAAATACTCACATGTATGACGTGACAAACTCAACATTTGCTGGTAAAATACTCACATGTATGACGTGACAAGCTGAACATTTGCTGGTTAAATAGAGACTCACATGTATGACGTGATAGAGTCAACATTTGCTGGTAAAATTCTCACATGTATGACGTGACAAGCTGAACACTTGCTGATAAAATAGAGACTCACATGTGTGACATGACGAATTCAGCATATGCTGGTCAAAAAGAGACTTACATGTATGACATGACAAACTCAGCATATGCTGGTAAAATAATCACATGTATGACGTGACAAACTCAACATTTGCTGCTAAAATACTCACATGTATGACGTGACAAACTCAACATTTGCTGGTAAGATAGAGATTCACATGTATGACATGACAGACAGCAATTGCTGGTAAAATCAGGCTGACATACCTAGCATGGCTACATACCTAGCATGGCTACATACCTAGCATGGCTACATACCTAGCATGGCTACATACCTAGCATGGCTACATACCTAGCATGGCTACCGCACTAATTAGGTTCATAGTCAGACTTAGTGCACAGTCTCCATCGGCGATGAAGACAGCCACGTGACCGAACCCTCCTCCAGGCACACATGACACACACAGTAGGCCGAACCCGATGTTCTTGTCTAAGGGCAGGGTCATAGCCAGACCAAACGCCATCTGTGAAAGGGAAAAGGTATCATGTACACACAGAAGCCACAAACAAGAGGTTGGCCTGGGACAAGGTATCATGTACACACAGAAGCCACAAACAAGAGGTTGGCCTGGGACAAGGTATCATGTACACACAGAAGCCACAAACAAGAGGTTGGCCTGGGACAAGGTATCATGTACACACAGAAGCCACAAACAAGAGGTTGGCCTGGGACAAGGTATCATGTACACACAGAAGCCACAAACAAGAGGTTGGCCTGGGACAAGGTATCATGTACACACAGAAGCCACAAACAAGAGGTTGGCCTGGGACAAGGTATCATGTACACACAGAAGCCACAAACAAGAGGTTGGCCTGGCATATTTCGCTGCATCTTGTCAGGTGCATACTGCAGAGTTATATATTATGTGAAGTGAACAGATAAATCATAGTTTGGTTGAAATGCATAACACACAAATTCTCTGGTAGTGTTCAAATGTGGAGCAATGGTATCCCCACAGTAAATCACAGAGTCGCTGTGAAGTCTTTCTGTCGGCACAACCCTGGTGTTAGATGCTTGATTGCTATGGCCTGGATGTATTTGAGTAACTATTTATTGTTAGTCGAATACAGTATATGAAAGGCATTTTCTTTGTTAACTTTGTGACGGCATGTTAACAGTTGTTGAGAGATCGCCGAGTTCTGACTCTTATAGCCTGTTGACTGCTGTCTTACTTCCAATCTCTTAGAACACACAACGCTCGGAAATAGAGAGTATTGGGGAATCCATTCTGTTATCAAAGTAACAACGCTATTTAATTATTTGTTTGTTGTCATTAATTTGTGTGTGTGTGTGTGTGTGTGTGTGTGTGTGTGTGTGTGTGTGTGTGTGTGTGGGTGGGTGGGGGGGGGGATCTCCGTGGTGAAGTGGTCAGACCATCTGTCTCGCGTCGTGAAGGTCGCGCGTTCGTATTCGGACGGTTGTTCTGGCGACGAGTACAGTTGTGTTGTAGACATCTAGGGATCATCGCCGGCACTGCAAAGTTGGCGCCGTGTTCAACGCTTTCGGCCGGCGGCTCGTCGTTCTGCAGAGGAAGACCAAACCGGATGGAATAATACCCGGAGCAATGAAGTCGATCCTCTCGTCTCTAAGCCTTTAAGCCATTGGTAGTGATGCGCACTCATACAAGGTGAAATGTGAAGCTCACAGAGGACACACTAGACAACAGATAAGCATGATATGGTAGTTGCTTATTTCCTGTTTTGTGTGAAGCTCACAGAGGACACACTAGACAACAGATAAGCATAATATGGTAGTTGCTTATTTCCTGTTTTGTGTGAAGCTCACAGAGGACACAATAGGCAACAGATAAGCATGATATGGTAGTCGCTTATTTCCTGTTTTGTGTGAAGCTCACAGAGGACACAATAGGCAACAGATAAGCATGATATAGTAGTCGCTTATTTCCTGTTTTGTGTGAAGCTCACAGAGGACACAATAGACAACAGATAAGCATGATATGGTAGTTTCTTATTTCCTGTTTTGTGTGAAGCTCACAGAGGACTCAATAGACAACAGATAACATGTTCTGGCAGCTGCTTATTTCTTGTTGTTTATGAAGCTACCAGACGACACAATAGACAACAGATAAGATTAGTTAGTTAGTTAGTCGCGGTTCCAACTTCACAGAAGCAGGTCGTCCCTATTATGCTCCGTTCCAGTGCCAGTGAATATCACACAAAGTGCTCCTCACTGCCCAATGTACACAGTGGAAAAGACAGGAGTCTCGGCAAGCCAACAGATAAGAATGATCTGGCAGTTGCTTATGTCCTGTTTTTTATGAAGCTACCAGAGGGCACAATAGACAACATATAAGAATGATTTGGCATCTGTTTATTTCCCGTTTTGTATGAATGAGTTGTGATTCTTATGTGGTTGCTAGATCACTCGCATGCCGGCACAGAGGATTAGGGTTCAAACTCAAATCGAGCTGGAGTTTTTCATGACCAAGCGGCTCCGGGTTTGACTCAGGCTCATTAATTGACCAGATGAAACTGTTCTGGAAGGTAAGGCGGGCTTTGCAGTACTGACCACGTCATCTGTCCGGTATCATGTGGTCCTGGCCAGTCCGCAGATGGTTTTGGCACGGACGAGAGTAAGCGCACAAACTGATACATGCTTTTGTACATCGCAAGATGATGAAGGTGAATGGTTACTCCCGATTCGACTTGCAAATTAAAGCACATTCATTGCAAAAGTGTCTAGCAACAGTTTTAGAACCACTGATATTGAACGTCTTTACGGGTGGTAACTTGCTCTGGGTACAACTGAAAGGCGAATTAACGTCATTTTTCCATGTCTGGTGGCGCTTCTTGCACCAAATGAACGCACCGTTTTCACATCTTGCACTCCCCCGGGGGATGTCGTGTTTATTTATAGTCGGGTAGCTCTTAACGGCTTTCCACTGTGCGCCCCGATGGCGGGTGTTATTGTACATTTGGACACTTGCGTCGGATTTTGTTGGGAATGTTATCTATGGAGGCAGAAATACAAGGACAGAACACACAGGAAGCGTGGCAGAGCTGGCGATATACAGTTATATGATGATCTATGGAAAACATGAACAGTCTCAAATAATACAATATAAAGTTATAGGATGATCTATGGAAAACATGGGCAATCTCAGATAGTACAATATAAAGTTATTGGATGATCTGTGGAAAACATGAACAATCAGAGATAATACAATATAAAGTTATAGGATGATCTTTGGAAAATATCAACAATATCAGATAATACAATATAAAGTTAAATTATGTTCTACGGAAAACTTGAACAGTGTCAGATAATACAATATAAAGTTATAGGATGATCTATGGAAAACATGAACATTCTCAGAAAATGCAATATAAAGTTATAGGATGATCTATGGAAAATATCAACAATATCAGATAATGCAATATAAAGTTAAATTATGTTCTACGGAAAACATGAACATTCTCAGATAATGCAATATAAAGTTATAGGATGATCTATGGAAAACATGAACATTCTCAGAAAATGCAATATAAAGTTATAGGATGATCTATGGAAAATATCAACAATATCAGATAATGCAATATAAAGTTATAGGATGATCTATGGAAAACATGAACATTCTCAGATAATGCAATATAAAGTTATAGGATGATCTATGGAAAACATGAACATTCTTAGATAATGCAATATAAAGTTATAGGATGATCTATGGAAAACATCAACAATCTCAGATAATGCAATATAAAGTTATAGGATGATCTATGGAAAACATGAACAATCAGAGATAATACAATATAAAGTTATAGGATGATCTATGGAAAACATGGGCAATCTCAGATAGTACAATATAAAGTTATTGGATGATCTGTGGAAAACATGAACAATCAGAGATAATACAATATAAAGTTATAGGATGATCTTTGGAAAATATCAACAATATCAGATAATACAATATAAAGTTAAATTATGTTCTACGGAAAACATGAACATTCTCAGATAATGCAATATAAAGTTATAGGATGATCTATGGAAAACATGAACATTCTCAGAAAATGCAATATAAAGTTATAGGATGATCTATGGAAAACATCAACAATCTCAGATAATACAATATAAAGTTATAGGATGATGTATGGAAAACATGAACACTCAGAAAATACAGATGATAGTCTCAATGGCAGACAGCGTTTAACTGATGTAGAATCTCCTGGATATATCACTTACCACCCACAGATAGTTGCGTATTCTTTACAGGACGTTGTAGTCAAACCCAGCATTTATTGACTGTTTGTAATTCACTAAAAAATGTTAAAGTTCAGTAGTTTGTCATTGTTTTCTGAACGACTGACGCCTCATACCTCGTAATCAACACAGAGCTATCTACTTCCGAATCGCCCGCAGATGATTTCGAAACTAGGACCCGTATGTCGGGGAATTGTGAAGCTTTCATTATCCTCCAAGCCACAGGTGCCGTCATAGAAAGTAAGTACTAAACGCGAATATCACGGTCTAGAAATTAACATCAGAACTGCTTGGTTGTTTCTGACCAGCGTGGTTAGTACGTCATAAAACTGGTTGTTTCTGACCAGTATGGTTAGTACGTCATAAAACTGGTTGTTTCTGGCCAGTGTGGTTAGTACGTCATAAAACTGGTTGTTTCTGACCAGTGTGATTTGTATGTCATAAAACTGGTTGTTTCTGACCAGTGTGGTTAGTACGTCATAAAACTGGTTGTTTCTGACCAGTGTGATTTGTATGTCATAAAACTGGTTGTTTCTGACCAGTGTGGTTAGTACGTCATAAAATTGGTTGTTTCTGACCAGTATGGTTAGTACGTCATAAAACTGGTTGTTTCTGCCCAGTGTGGTTAGTACGTCATAAAACTGGTTGTTTCTGACCAGTGTGATTTGTATGTCATAAAACTGGTTGTTTCTGACCAGTGTGGTTAGTACGTCATAAAATTGGTTGTTTCTAACCAGTGTGATTTGCATGTCATACAACTGGTTGTTTCTGACCATTGTGGTTTGCATGTCATACAACTGGTTGTTTCTGACCAGTGTGGTTTGTGTCATAGAACTGGTTGTTTCTGACCAGTGTGGTTTCTATGTCATAGAACTGGTTGTTTCTGACCAGTGTGGTTTGTATGTCATAGAACTGGTTGTTTCTGACCAGTGTGGTTTGTATGTCATAGAACTGGTTGTTTCTGACCAATGTAAGTCATTGTTAAAATTGGTTGTTCATGACCAATGTGATCAGCCATTGTTAAAACTGGTTGTTTGTCACAGAGTGATCAGCCAGTCTTAAAATTGGTTGTTTCTTGTGTGTGGCATGTGGTCAGTCTGAAAACTGGATTAAACAAATTAATTTAACCTTGGGCTCCTGAAAGAAATATACTGTATCGATCCGGTTATTCCCCCCTGATGGAGATAGCTGGCTGTGTCGACCGCACGTGAGAAGTCCCACAGTCTGAGATCGGACGCTGGGTTCTTCTGTTGATCAAGTCTTCTTTCTCTCAGTTCTATTGAGCGTGTGGCTTTTTTCACGTCATTTATTTTTTGCTTGGCAGACAGAACATTCATAAAAATGAACGTTCGATTGCATAATGCGAGTGTAGTGACTGGCTGGCTTCGATGTGCCGTTGTCTGCTTTCGGACTCGTAAGTCCATGGGAGGTTTTGTCGTAAGCACTGTTTTTATAGTTCATTTTTCTCCACTTAAGATACGTATTTTAAAGCTCTTTATCGGGGTAGTGTAGATAGAAGGACGGGTGGTTTTATTGTAGTTTACACTATATGGAATAACCATGGTAGATAGGAATAACGGATGACGTGATTGTACTCGACATTCTATGGAACAGCTGTCTTAGGAAGAAAAGTACACCAGTCATATAGACCCGATTGATTTAAGAAAATATCGCCAAAGATTTAAACGGACAGACAGCATGACGGTCTGGTCAGGCCTGTAAGAATGTACGACGAAGAATCGGGACTGCAACTAATGGGGATTCTTTAACTGCGAAACTTCGCTGCGGAGACGACTCTGCATGATGGTAAAGTCAGTGGACTTAGAGTTGCTTGGGAGGGAATGAGTTAATAGCGCCCTCGTGTATATTGATCCAGCAAATGATGCCTGCTCATACATCCCTCGTACAACAACATTGCTGCATCGATCAAAAACCCTCGAGCCTGTGCTCGGTAAATTGTTTCAAGTGTTTGAGATGAGCTCGTGTAACTGAGGTCTCACTGCGGCCGGCTGTCCGGCATATAGGGTTCCTCTCTGTCCTCCTGGGGAAGGTCGTCTTTTATGGTTATGCCAGAGATAAAGTTCATCTGATGGCAGATAATGCGGTTGGGGCGGACATGGATGCAGCTTTAAATATACTAGGTCGCATCATGACGGGTGAGGAGACTATCTCCCTTCCTCATTTCCTAAGCTTGCCAGCGATATTTAAGGGACTCACACTACAATATTGGGTGGTGGCTCCGCGACTGGACACTGAACTAATTCAGACCGCTGCTCTGGTAAGCCGGAACCGCTATCTACCTTGATATGTTGGCTACTATGGTAGTAGGAGTTTGAGGGCGAAGTGGCTTAGAGATATGGTTTCCACCTCTGGGCCGACAAGGCCTTGTGCATTGGTACTAAATAATAATTACCTGATGATTTTTTGGGCATGTTATGAGAAGAAATGACTTGGAGAACTTGGTGACAACTGGCAGGATCAAAGGGAAGAGACCAAGGGGAATACCGAGAAGTAAATACCTGGATGGCTTGGCCACATAGCATGGTCGAGACAGGAACACGGAGCTGATCCACGACTCTGGTGATCGAGTGAGATGGCAGAACATGACCGCCCACTCTTATCGGCATGACGCATGATGGATGGATGGATAGATGATGTTCTACAGCTCCGGATCCGAGGGTAGTTCATCGGAGGGTCAAATATTACTAAGCCCAGTGAGTGCCTGTCTGTCCCTCCCCCCTCTCCCCCTCTCTCTCCAATCGCCGCGATGTTTTTCAATGCCTCTCGTCCCGTCACGTGACCTTATAGTGATGTGCTTGCACATACACCATTCAGTTGTACTTCAACGTTGACTTTCTGTTTCAGACAGAAATGGCAAACAACTGAACCGAAACTTGCCTAGAAAATAAACATAGGGTTGAGGTTGATCACAACGTCCTGCAAGGGACATGCAGCAACCTACAGTGGCCTCTCCCATCTACCCTGGTAGTCCAGTCTCTTCTAGATAACGTCTCAGGCACATGCCTGCGGTGTAGAAGTGTCATCTCACGTGGGGATGGTTAGACAGTGTGAGGTCTGAGAGAAGGACATGCAACAGCCTTCATTGGCCTCTTCCATCTACCCTGGTAGTCCAGTCTGTTCTAGACAACGTCTCAGGAACATGTAGAAGATATCATCTCACGCGGGAATGGTTAGACAGTGTGCGGTCTGAGAGAAGGACATGCAACAGCCTTCATTGACCTCTTCCATCTACCCTGGTAGTCCAGTCTGTTCTAGACAACGCCTCAGGAACATGTAGAAGATATCACCTCACGCGGGAATGGTTAGACAGTGTGAGGTCTGAGAGAAGGACACTGGTGTACGCTCAATTCTTGTGTACTTGTTTGGAAAAGCCCGTTGTCAACGATTAAGCTACCAAGTACTAAGGAAAACCATGTGTGTTTATATAAGTAACGTCGTCCTTGTTTGTTCACAGAAAGAATAGAGTGAAGACAAAAAAAGATGTTAGGACCATTATAAAATGAAGTGTGCGTAAAGGGAGGCATAGTAAACATTGACGCTGTAGGCTTTTAGTTAGAGTTACATCGCTTCCATGAAGTGGGACCGATTAGTCTATGAATATTATGGGGAGGGATGAGTTGAAACTCAGCACGACAGGAATGATACACACTCTTCAGATATGGTAGATGACCATTGCTTGATGTAGGAACCGTGAATCGTCTGTGTATCAACTAGATCATGAGCACCAACCCATCTACAAGTTTTAGATCGTCTGTGTATCAACTAGATCATAAGCACCAACCCATCTACAAGTTTTAGATCGTCTGTGTATCTACTAGATCATGAACACCAACCCATCTACAAGTTTTAGATCGTCTGTGTATCTACTAGATCATGAGCACCAACCCACCTACAAGTTTTAGATGGTCTGTGTATCAACAAGATCACGACCTTCAGTCATCTACATGTTGTAAGCAGGGCGTGTCTCTGAAGCTGACCCTGTGTTGCTGGGGACCTTACGGGAAGCAAAGAATAGAAACACTGTAACCAGCCAAGCATGGCGTAAGAGGCGATTAAGGAGACTTGGCGCTGGCCTACCTATACAACACGTAGATAACGTTACCTGCAAAATCCAACTAGTCATGAACAAAGCGTTTGGTGTGAATTGGATGAGGGCCGATGTTCCACAGGGAGATGACAGGCAGAGGAAGAAGAGGAAGCATCTGGAGCTGAGCCAAGTTGTTGAATTCTGAAACTCCTCCAGCTGAATTACAAGTCTCCCCTCAACTCCCATTGTATTACTCGGTCCGGTGGTATAATATCCCTTTACCCAGTGTATTGTGATATCTCTGGATACACAGAGATAACTCTGGGTACAGCAACAGAACAGGGAGATGTATAATCTGTAGTATATGCCGAGAGAGAATAATCACCTCTGAGTTTGCCTGAAGTGGAACTACTTGGGTTGTGCTAACGTTAGAAATACATGTGCGACTCTTACCAGCGGCATGACGATGAACTGGCAGCAGAATCCAACGATCAAAGGCACTGGATATTTAAACTGTCTTTTCAAACTGTCACTGTCAGTGACAGCGCCAATGCCGAAGCTGATGATAATGGCAATGGCAGCCGCGGCAATGTTGAAGACGAGGTCAGCGATTCGTTCCCCTCGGATAGCGGTCACCGGATATTGGGATGCTGCCACAGCCTGCACGTAACTGACCTGAAACATCAAAACGGCAGTTTATTTATTATAATAATTATGGAAAAAGGAGCCGCGTTGACGCGGTGATTATTGCTGTCGTCTGCCGGCCACATACGTTCTGAGTTCAAGTCGCGGGATTTTGTCGTGACATCATGACTGTGAGGTCGACCCAACGTCATTAATTGAGTAACAGAAGGTTGGGTGGTGGTGAATGCTTCGGGAGACTGAGCTTTAACTTTCAAGTCCCAAGTATAGACCATTGGCGCACAAGTCGTTTGGGCTCTGACAAGGGCGGGCGTCTATTGGAGTTATGTCGAGGTAGAAACTCTCACCTCTACCCCGAACCAAAGTATCATCTTCACGGGGATTGTGTTACAGAGGTGTCCTGTCCTGTTCCAACCTCAGAAACCTGTTCGGTGTGCAAAGCCGGCACTGGAGCTTGGCATCTGTGGAGAAGGATCTCATCATCTCATCTCATCTTGTTCTTTTTGTGCTTTGCGGTGTCGAGGTGAAGCATAAACAACGGGAAAGTGGTCGTTTATGTGCTTCATATATCGTCATTCCCATGGACTCTTTTATTCCCTCTGTCCATCGTTTACATGGTCGGCCTCTTCTTCAGGTTCCATTTGGTCTGAACATCATTGCTTGTTGTGGTATACTTTAGTCAGTTAGTTAGTTAGTTAGTCGCAGTTCCAACTTCACAGCAACGGGTCGTCCCCATTATGCTCCGTTCCTGTGCCAGTGAATATCACACAAAACGCTCCCCACTGCCCAATGTGAAAAGTGGAAAAGACAGGAGTCTCAACAAACAACAGCCCGCACAGATACACTGTGCATAATGCCGCCGCCAGAATGTCAACACACCAGTCCCCCACGAAACACCCAATTCATCTCTGATGGAATCGGCAGTCATTTTCCTATCTGGATGTTTCCTAGATGTTCACCCACAGTCCACGAAAATACAGTTCATCACCGACGGCAGTGGCAGTCAACCAGAAGCCCAGCAGCCACGCATTTCTGCATAAGGCAAAAACCGGTCAACTCTGGGACATAGCCACCTGCCATGGCTCCGAACATGCAGTCACGTTAAAAAAAAAAACAACTTGGGCAGATTCAAAAGGACTTCACACGAAACCCACAGCTCACAGTGTCGCGCCACGCACTCACTCAGTAGCAGGGCGACGGAACCATCAAGCCTCCTTAGTCGCCTCTTACGACATGCGTGGTAGGCTACAGTGTTGCTATTCTTTGCTTCCCTTATGGGCCCCGGCAACACACAGGAGTGTGGTATACTGTTAGTTGGTAGCCTAGTTATATGGCCGAATCATTTAACGTGCTCCTCACTTTAGTCCTGATTTCTTAATTTGTGTTTTTCTCCCTTCTTGATACATTGAGTATTCTTCTCAGGACTCACATGTCAATTGTGCTGTTTCGTTTCTCCTTTTCTGTTATTGTCCAGGTTTGGCATTGGTAGCATAGATTGATTGATTGATTGATTGATTGATTGAGGAACCGACATCACAGCATTCGGGGCATTCCCATAAGCGCTCCGTCTTCATCCTCAGCAGCCAGCGAAGAGTTCCAACACCAATAGTACCAGTTGCGATCTGATTATATGTCCGTCTCGCCTTTCCTCTGAGCGTCGAGCGTCGGCCAGATCCCCTCGTCACTCCTCACTGTCTTATTGTTGCCAGACCATGGTGATCCATTTGCTCCTCCGAGGTATATACGTGCTCCCACAAGGCCGCAACCACGTCTGCCTTGTCATGCATCAATACTCCGCCAAATTTTGCAGAGCCAGCCAATCTGTCCGCCTTTTCATTCCCCAGCACACCGGTATGGTAGCATAGATTTGGTAAGAAGATTGTGTTGTAGAGTGCTTTTTAGTATCAACTGATACGTGTTTGTTGTTTAGTATTGGCGCCATTTGTCCAGTGAGTTGGTTTGCCTTACTGCATCTATTTTACCCAAATGGAATGGTGGATAGGGGTATTAGGATGTGCCCAGGTCATGATTCAGCACAACATATACGGACTGTCTGGGATGAGACTTGGCTGGTCATTTTTCCTTTGCGGCTGTTAGGTATTTTGTTGTCAGCAGTCTAGCCCAATACAGACAGGCCCTAAGCCTTCTTTGGCAACTGGTCTAGGATCAAAGCTCCACAGGCGGACAGTTATAGCATTGCTTTGTTGGTCCGGCAGCTTCTGCATCTTGTCTTGTTCAGATGTATTGGTGTCACCTTTCCTCTGGGGTGAACTAGGCCGGCCGAGAGAGGGATCGTGTCGCATGGGCAAGACCTGGTCTTTACAATTCATGCCAGGCATTGTGCTATATAGAGGTATAGTTGTTGTGCCTTTTTAAAGCACAATGTAACAAACTATCGCCTGTCAAGACGGCAATGTGCCAGTAAGTAAGTAAGTCCCAATACCAAGGTGAATTCTGGAAGGTAAGGTGTCAAGATGTTTCTGACCACATGGAACAGCAAATGTTCACTGGTCAAGAAAATGTGTGCCCGGCAGCATTCCTCAATAAGTCAAGAGCTCATGGCAGTGGGGTTCTTTACCACTGACCCAAAGGTAAAAGTAATTCAGTACTAAATACAGCGATGTGATAAATTTTACATATGCTAGGTTACACAGTTATGACGTGAGATGGGAAGCTGTCTTTCTTTACTATCCTGGTTAATTCCCAGAGCAATCTCACGTGGTGATGTCTGACTACCAGAGTTCGACCCTAGGTTGTGTACTGTGGCAATATGAACGAACGAACGAACGAAACTCTTTATTTTCAAAGGGTTAAGAATTGGGCACGCAGGCCCGCCTGACATTCTGCCCTTCTTCTCTATTTCCTCTCATACATTCTTTCATTCAACATCTCTTATGAAGCAATTCTTTGACCAAAAAAAAACAAACAATAAGCATTAAAACGCATGAAAAATAATCAATAATACATGACTCGTTGAGGGTAATTGTGGTAGCTAGTGCGGTACCACGACTCAGTTCTGAGTGCAACCAGAGGCAGAATTAAACAGACATATCCAGAGCAGGACAAGACCGAGAACAGGTTGCCAGCTGAGAGTCTGGGGATGGTTGAGGCAACAGGGAAGATCAGCACTGTAAGAGCAACAGGTCCACGGAGGGAGGAGGGCATGCTGGAGAGGTTGCCACGAACGACGAGCAGCTGTCCCAGTTATCGGAAACACATAGGGCAGATATTTGTTGGGGATTGGGATATTATGATCTTGTCAGGAACACATGAACACAGATCTTTGGTTAGGATTATGATCTTATTAGGAAGGACAGGAACGCAGAACATAGATCTTTGGTAAGGATTATGATCTTATCAAAAACTCAGATGACATCTTTGCTGGGGATTATGATGTCCCCATGGCATGCAACATGCTAATGTTGATTATTGTCATTGAAATCGTCACAATCACGAACATATCAGTTGGACTCTATTTTAAAGGACACATTAGTTCCCCAAGAGTTGATCTCCCATTGAGATTTCACGTACAATTAACTGTCATTCTTTCATTCACATACAGTTTAAATATTCTTTCAAAATTATTGTTTCAACACATCGCCTTCTTTGGGTTCGTGGCCTGGAGCAGGCATTGGCGATCATGACCCTTCACTTGCCCTGTCATCTCATCATATTGTTGAATTTGAGGTTTTTTATATTATTATTCATTGCGGAGCTATTACATATGTCCAGATACATCTTTCCTCGTCTATTCCTCGTCACTCATTCCTCGTCTATCTCTCGTTACTCGTCGATCCCTCGTCACTCGTTCCTCGTCTATCCCTCGTCACTTTATCCTCGTCTATCCATCGTCACTCATTCCTCATCTATCTTTCGTCACTCGTCTATCCCTCGTCACTCGTTCCTCTCTACCCCTCCTCATTCTTTCCTTGTCTGTCCCTCGTCACTCTTTCGTCATCTGTTCCTCGTCACTCGTTCCGAGTCTATACTTCATCACTCGTCTATCCCTCGTCACTCGTTCCTCGTCTATCCCTCGCCATTCGTCTATCCCTCGTCACTCGTTCCTCGTCTATCCCTCGCCACTCGCTTATCCCTCGTCACTCGCTCCTCGTCTATCCCTCGCCACTCGTCTATTCCTCGGCACTCGTCTATCCCTCGTCACTCACTCCTCGTCTATCCCTCGCCACTCGTCTATCCCTCGCCACTCGTCTGTCACTCGTTCCTCCTCTATCCCTCATCACTCGCCTATCCCTCGTCACTCGCTCCTTGTCTATCCCTCATCACTCGTCTATCCTTTGTCACTCGCTCCTCGTCTATCCCTCGCCACTCGTCTATCCCTCGCCACTCGTCTATCCCTCGCCACTCGTCTATCCCTCGCCACTCGTCTATCCTTCGCCACTCGTCTATCCCTCGCCACTCGTCTATCCCTCGCCACTCGTCTATCCCTCGCCACTTGTCTATCCTTCGTCACTCGCTCCTCGTCTATCCCTCGCCACTTGTCTATCCCTCGCCACTTGTCTATCCCTCGCCACTCGTCTATCCCTCGCCACTCGTCTATCCCTCGCCACTCGTCTATCCCTCGCCACTCGTCTATCCCTCGCCACTTGTCTATCCTTCGTCACTCGCTCCTCGTCTATCCCTCGCCACTTGTCTATCCCTCGCCACTCGTCTATCCGTCGCCACTTGTCTATCCCTCGCCACTCGTCTATCCCTCGTCACTCGTTCCTCTTCTATCCCTCGCCACTCGTCTATCCCTCGGCACTCGTCTATCCCTCGTCACTCGTTCCTCTTCTACCCCTCGCCACTCGTCTATCCCTCGCCACTCGTCTATCCCTCGCCACTCGTCTATCCCTCGCCACTCGTCTATCCCTCGCCACTTGTCTATCCTTCGTCACTCGCTCCTCGTCTATCCCTCGCCACTTGTCTATCCCTCGCCACTCGTCTATCCCTCGCCACTCGTCTATCCCTCGTCACTCGTTCCCTGTTTCACCCCACATTATATTAACGCGTCTATATCTCCTATCCAGTTGCTATGCCCAGTGTCGTAGCCGGAAATGGGGGGGGGGGGTGTGTTCAACGCAATCTGAAATCGATTATACGGTAGCCCACTTCGCAAGACGTGATGTTTACATCATACAATCTCCTCATCAACATTACAGTGTGTATGTTCCTTGCGGTCTTGTCTCCTCTTCTGTCTTCTGTCTCGGTGTAGGAATGGTCTGAGTTCAATGTCCTCTAGAGGTAGAATTAGTTTCCCAGCATTACTGAGCTTGGCTCTGCTTCATAACGTTTGTACCGCGTTAGTTAGTTCCATATCCTTTACAGGACGATTGCAGTGAACACCAGCATGTTTTGCTGTTGTCGATGTCTTGGCAAGTTTATGTTCAGTAGGTTTGCCTTGCTTTCTGAACGACCGGTACCCATACCATTTCGTAAAAAGGGGGGAGTTAAGATTATATTTAAAGATCGCGTTAATATAAGAACCGATTACTTGATATTGTTTTTCCTTCCATACTTTACGATTCTGTACTTTTCGTCCTTCTGAAATTCGTTTTATAACTTAAGTAGGCCCGCAAATCACGTTTCTTCACGCCATTCTTCTTCTTTCATCCGTTATCCGCTATTGGGGCATGGGCCCTCATTCGACTCGATCCAAGTTCCATCCTGAGCTGTCGCCTCCAGCTCCGTCCACGCCCTCCCTATAGGCCCTCATTCGACTCGCTGTAAGTTCCATCCTGAGCTATCGCATCCAGCTCCGTCCATGCTCTACCCATAGTTATGTGTGTCTACTTCTCCATGCGACGATGAAGGTAACTGGTCACCCCAACCTCATTATTCTGATACCTAGTATATATGAATACCGAGCACTTCGCACTGTTGCGGCTTTATTTTCCATAGGTTGCCTACCGTTATCATGGTCCTGACTTTTTTTTTCTTCGATGAGTCTGTTCCCGTCAACTTTGGCGTGTAGAGGTGCCTGTCGTTCCTGTTAAGTCTTTTCTGTAGATGCGCCCTCCTTTGTTGTTTAGCCCTTCCCCATGATATGCTTTACGTTCTTGTTTAGCCTTTCCTGTAGATGCGCCTTACTTTATTGTGTAGCCTTTCCACTAGATGCGCCTTACTTTATTGTGTAGCCTTTCCTGTAGATGCGCCTTACTTTATTGTGTAGCCTTTCCTGTAGATGCGCCTTACTTTATTGTGTAGCCTTTCCTGTAGATGCGCCTTACTTTATTGTGTAGCCTTTCCTGTAGATGCGCCTTACTTTATTGTGTAGCCTTTCCTGTAGATCAGATAGCGTACCAGTGCAGACCAGATAGCGGATCATGGTCTCGAGAGAATGCGGCAGCCGGTGGTGATCAGGGGATCTGGTAGACAATGGTCACTCAGAGGTAAAGCAAGACGGACATATGATCAGATTGTAACGGGCACCATTAGTAATGAAACTCTACATTGGCTGTTGAAGATGATGCCTGAGCGCTTATGGGAATGCCCCGAGTGCAATGATATCAGTTCTTGACTCAATTAAACTCAACTCAACTCAACTCTAGATGTGCCTTACGTTAGAGTTTAGCCTTCCCTCATGATGTATCTTACGAAATATCTTCATGTACAATCTAAACGAATACAAAGCAAACAGTACAAGATTAGTCTACGTACCTGAGAGATGCGGTTGTGTCCATCAATGTCCACCACAGCCACAGACATGGTAACCCTGCCGATGTGGCGAGCCTCCACGGAGAAGTTGTGTTGCCGCCCTGGCGATACGGCCATCAGAATGTAGCTGCCCTTAGCGTCTGCATAGATTCCCGCCAGTCTGTTAGAGTAGGTGATGACCGGGCGCGCGATGGAGTCATCGTCAGAGTAGATCATTACCCAGTGTGTTGGACTCTTGCGGTCGTTCTTTCCAGCTGTACTGTTGCTCTTGTTGGAGTTGTTGCTTTTATTGGAGGTGTTGCCCTTGTTGGAGGTGTTGCCCTTGTTGGAGGTGTTGCCCTTGTTGGAGGTGTTGCCCTTTGCGGTTGAGTTGCTGAGGTTCCAGCTGGTTGTCTGTGTGGAAGGTGTTGAGTTGATTGCGGGGATAAGCTCCGCACGGTTGGTTTTCAGTGATTTTGTCGTGGGATTTATTGACGTGGAGGCGATGACATAAGGTTGATTGAGAGACACTGCTTGAACGTTCTTCCTCTGTGAGTTCCTGGCGGTAGTGGCAGTGTTGGTGTTGTTGGTATATTTATTGTTGTTGTGGTCGTGGCTGCTGCTGCCAATGACGACGCCGATGTGGGCTTTTCGTGTGTAGACTGTAAAGTTAAAGGACACGATTTGGAATGTGTTGACCCTCAGGTTAGGGATGGCGGGTGGGTTGAAGAAAATGAAGACACTCTCGTTGATCGTGGATATAGGCACGAGTGAGTACCTTTTCTGAGGCAACGACGAGGGGGATAAATATGGTTGTGGACGTAGTGCCGTGGCCTGGACTGCGAAGTTTGTGTTGGTACTGGTCAGAAAGCCGTGTAGAGCCAGCCAGATGGTCAGCAGTGAGACTAGCTCACACCTGATAAAGATTCCCGCCTTAACAACTTGCCCTGGCCACTTAAGACGATCACTTGGAGCTGGCGGCTTGTCGTCAAGCGGTGTAATGGAATGTGTATCGTTGTACCTGAGTATATCACAGCCTGATTGCCTCGTGCCACTACATTCACATCCAGCATGGATATCACACAAATAATCACAACTACTTACCGATTCATCGGTAGGATTCAACGGTTTCACAATAAGTAATCCATGGATTATCTCAGAATCGTCCTCACTGGCGGTACATAATCCTCGTGGAGGAAGGCGTTCATGAATCCTTCCCGAAGTAACAAAACCCCAGGGAAAATCACGTTTGTATTTTTTTCTCCGTTTTCTCCTCCCGCCTCGCGTGTCTGCGTCCGACGACGTACGCTGAGCCATCCTCCCCCAACTGCTGCCCAAGCCCTCCCGCACGTGCAGTCTGCTCCTCCTTTCTTCGCGACACAACTCAGTGAGCACACACCCAGGCACTAATCCATCATGCATCTGTCGCTCCACTTCTCCACAAGCCGAGATCTACATGGGCTCTGGACAAACTGCGTGACACACGACCACTTGTAGTATACATGCCTGCGCCTCTTCACGCCTATGACCGCGTCAACATCCCCCACACCAACCACAATCGAAACGTGTGCCTCACACAACACTCGAATCCCCCGGCCGTATCGTACGAATCATCACTCACCACTTTCACGTCAAATTGTCACAGAGAATAGAGAAAAACATTGGGGGATAGGGAAAGTTCCGATTCCATGTTTTCTATTGTCTAACATGCACTCATGTGTCCATTAATTCTTACCATTGTTTTCTTTGAGTACACATCATGACTAATACATTTATCCCGTAGAGTATGGGCAGCTGATGAGCGGGGCCTGCACCCGTTTCTTTATAATTAGAAGAAATACATTCTTATGCCGGCATCTCTCCATTTTACAATGTCAACATCATCGCTATATATTCACATCTCTCCAGTTTACAATGACTTTATCGCTATATATTCACATCTCTCCAGTTTACAATGACTTTATCGCTATATGTTCACATCTCTCCAGTTTACAATGACTTTATCGCTATATATTCACATCTCTCCAGTTTACAATGACTTTATCGCTATATATTCACATCTCTCCAGTTTACAATGACTTTATCGCTATATATTCACATCTCTCCAGTTTACAATGACTTTATCGCTATATGTTCACATCTCTCCAGTTTACAATGACTTTATCGCTATATGTCCACACCGATTCACTTTATAACGTTATCATTATAATGTTCACATAGGGCCACTTTATAATTCCACAGCTGTCATTGTATATTCACATGGAATCACTTTATTATTGCAACACTATCACTTTATCTGTTTTCCCTGTACAGTGAAAGTATTTTCAGAAATATTGAAGATATGGAAGGAATCAACATTGGGGGACGATGCATCAATAACATTAGATATGCAGATGATACAGTCTTGATTGCAGACAATGAACAGGACCTGCAACATTTAGTAGATGCAGTTGTTACACACAGTGAACAACGAGGGTTAGAATTAAATTGTAAAAAGACAGGTTATGGTCGTCACTAGGAAGAACGAAATACCACAATGTAATATACAAGTAAATGGGAATATTCTTCAACAAGTGAATCGGTACAATTATCTCGGAACAGTAATAACATCTGACGGGAGATGCCGTGAAGAGATTAGAACAAGAATCGCCATGTCTAAGGTAGCCTTTAGCAAGATGAAAAACATACTGACCAATAAAAAGATGTCAATTGAAACGAGAAAAAGAGTGTTGAGGTGCTACATAGAGCCAGTACTTTTATATGGATGTGAAGCTTGGACAATGAGCAGTCAAGCTGAAAAACATCTAATGGCTGTAGAAATGTGGTTTCTGAGGAAAATGCAAAGAATACCATGGACAGCCAGAAAGACCAATGAACAGGTCCTTCAAGAAACAAACGAAGATCGTAAACTGATTAGAGATATTAGACGCAGACAGTCAAAATTTTTTGGGCATGTTATGAGAAGAAATGAATTGGAGAACTTGGTGACAACTGGCAAGATCGAAGGGAACAGACCAAGAGGAAGACCTAGAAGCAAATACCTGGATGGCTTGGCCTCGTGGCATGGTCGAGACAGAAACACGGAGCTGATCCACGACTCTGGTGATCGAGTGAGATGGCAAAACATGACCGCCCACGCTTACCGGCATGGCACATGATGGATGGATGGGATCACTTTATATTCACACAGAGTCAGTTTATAATTGCAACACTATCACTGTATATTTACATAGGGTCAGTTTATAATTACAACACGATCACTGTATATTCACATAGGGTCAGTTTATAATTACAACACGATCACTTTACATTCACATCGGGTCAATTTATAATTGCAACACTATCACTGTATATCCACATGGAATCAATTTATAATTGCAACACTATAACTTTATATTCACATCTGGTCAGTTTTATGTTTCGACGTCCCCCCCCCGCCCCCCCCCCCCCCCCGTTTAATAATTAAAGTATGGATGCTAAATCCAACCGGCACACGTTATACTGACATAATTGACGCTATGCGTTTATGACATCACATATAGTTAGCCTTTGGACGCCATTTTGATATCCGTTATGCAGTTATAAACATAGTTCAGGCGAACGAAAGAAGAAGAAGAAGAAGATATCCGTTCATTGTAGGATTTCACCATTGATTCGATCGTCACAACGGCTCATTGTATTACTTGTACACTGGTCGCCTGCACGACGAGTTTAATTTATGAATACTACATCTTGGTTGAGTCCACACCATTCACTTTATAAATATAACATTGCATAATAGGTCACGTTGTAATTATAATATTGACGCGATTTCCACACCGAGTTAACTTTATAATCGAACTAGTCCTGCCATTTTCACGTGGTATCACTTTATAATTGTAACATTTCCGCTATTTCCACACTGTATCACTTTATAATTGCAACAGTTCCGCTATTTTCACCCTAGATTTCTTTATACGTGCAACATTGAACCATTTTCACACTGCACCACTTAATGATCTAAAAAATTCCGCTCTTTCCACATTACATCACTATATATGCAACATTTCGCAATATTTTCACACCGCATTACTTTATAATTAGCAAATTCCCGCTATTTTCACATTGCATAACTTTATAAATGCAAAAGTTTCGCTATTTTCACACTAGAACACTTTATAATTGCAACATTACAGCTATTTCCACAATTTATCACTTAATGATTGCAACATTGCATTAAATCACTTTATAATTGCAACATTATAGCTATCTCCACTTTGTATTACTTCATAATTGCAACATTGCAGCCATTTCCACACCGCATCACTTTATGATTGCAACATTCCCTGTATTTTCACACAGCAACACTTTATAACTTGGACGTTCCGTCCACACTGGGCTGCCTCTGGCCGGAAGATATCTGCGGAATAGAGTGAAAGTACATGAGCGTTCTTTCAGTGGCCTTTGTTATCGATTATGACAACGTTATGTAGCAGAGAAATTTCCATATGTCGATCAATTACAATCCACATAACCGGACCACTGCTCGCTTCCTGAACTCTTGTTCTCTTTAGTCGATACAATAAGTTACCCAGTTGTAATTATTAACTCGGTGTTCCAGTGAGTCGATACAATAACTCACTCTGTTGTAATTATTAACTTTTGTTTTATATGTTGTAAATAATCAATATCCTCTAACACTATAGTAAATTTATAAGGTGATAAGTGGGAATGGAGAAGTACACATATAAATACAGTTATTACCAGGAGTGAAGTATTTTCCTTCTTGTGTTTATGGTAGAGTTCCATGATCACCTCAAGTGGCTAAAATAAAAGAGAATCAAAACTAATTGTGTTTAAATGAGTCAATGCAATAACTCACTCAGTTTTAATTTGTACCGAACTCTGTGCTCCATTGAATCGATAGACTAACTCACTCAGCTGTACTTTGTAAGTCTGTGTGTTCCCTTGAATCGATGCAATAACTCACCCAGTTGTAATTATTAACCATGTGTGTTTCATTGAGTATATACAATAACTCACCAAGTTGTATTTATTAACTCTTCGTATCTCATTGAGTATATACAATAACTCACCCAGTTGTAATTATTAACTCTGTGTGTTTCACTGAGTATATACAATAACTCACCCAGTTATACTTAGTAAGTCTTTGTGTTCCAGTGAGTCGATGCAGTAACTCACCCGGTTGTGATTTATTATTTAACCACATCTATAGCTGACACTTGTGAAGTAAATGACCCCTGTGCACGCCTTCAGGCGGATTAGCCGCGCCCGCTGGCGAAGTTGATAGCAGACTGCGCTGGTAATGTCACGAGCGCGGCCCGACGCGTATTCCGCCAGGGCTCATCGCTGGCCACAGTGAGGGAAAGACTGGCGCTGTTCCTCCACTCTCCCACTCTCCTCTCTCTCTTCTCTCTCTCCCCCTCTCTCTCTCGCCCCCTCTCTCTCTCCTCCCCTCTCTCTCCCCCTCTCTCTCTCTCCCCTCCTCTCTCCCTCTCTCTCCCCTTTCTCTCCTCCCCTTTCCTCTCTCTCTCCTCTCTCTCCTCGCCTCTTCTCTCCTCCCCTCTCTCTCTCCTCTCTCTCTCCTCTCTCTGATCTCTCTCTCTCCCCCCTCTTTTCTCATCTCTCCCCTTTCTCTCTCCCCTCTCCTCTCCCTCTCACTCTCCCTCTCCCTCTCCCTCTCCCTCTCCATCTCTCTCCCCCCTCTCTCCCCTTTCTCGTCTCATCCCCCTCTCCCCTGCTCTCCTCCTCCCTCTCTCTCCCTCTCTCTCATCCCTCTCTCATCATCCCTCCTCTCTCTCTTCTTCTCTCCCTCTCCCCCTCTCTCTCTCCCCCCTCTCTCTCTCTCCCTCTCTCTCCCTCTCTCCTCCCTCTCTCTCTCCCTCTCTCTCTCTCTCCTCTCTCTCCCCTCTCTCTCCCCCTCTCTCTCTCCCCTCTCTCTCCCCCTCTCTCTCCCCCCTCTCTCTATCTCTCCCCTCTCTCTCTGTCCTCCCCCTCTCTCTCCCCCCTCTCTCTCTCCCCCTCTCCCCCTCTCTCCCTCTCCTCTCCTCTATCTCTCCCCTCTCTCTCTCTGTCCTCCCCCCCTCTCTCTCTCCCCCCTCTCTCTCTCCTCCCCCTCTCTCTCTCTCCCTCTCCTCTCTCTCTCTCCCTCTCTCCTCTTTCTTTCTCCCATCTCTCTCTCCTCCCCCCTCTCTCTCCTCCCTCTCCCTCTCCTCTCTCCTCTCCCTCTCCCTCTCCCATCTCTCTCCCCTTTCTCTCTCTCTCCCCTCTCTCTCCCCCTCTCTCTCCCTCTCCCTCTTCCTCTCTCTCTTCCCCCTCTCTCCCCTTTATCTCGCTCTCTCCCCTCTCTCTCTCTCCCCCTCTCCCCCTCTCTCTCCCCCTCTCTCTCCTCTCTCTCTCCCTCTCTCTCTCAACTCACTCTCTCGTCTCTCTCCTCTCCTCTCTCCCTCTCTCTCTCCCTCTCTCCCCCCCTCTCTCTCCCCCCTCTCTCCCCTCTCTCTCTCCCCTCTCTCTCCCCCTCCATCTCTCTCCCCTTTCTCTCTCTCTCCCCTCTCTCTCCCCCTCTCTCCTCCCCTTTCTCTCTCTCTCCCTCCCCCTAGCTCCCTTTCTCTCTCTCTTCCCCCTCTCTCCCCCTTTCTCTCTCCTCTCCCCCTCTCCCCCGTCTCTCCCCCTCTCTCTCCCCCTCTCCCCCTCCTCTCCCCCCTCTCTCCCCTTTCTCTCTCTCTCTCCCTCTCTCCCCTTGCTCTCTCTCTCCCCCTCTCCCCCCTCTCTCTCCCCCCTCTCTCTCCCTCTCTCTCCCCTCTCTCTCCCCCTCTCTCCTCCCTCCTCTCTCCCCCTCTCTCTCCCCCCTCTCCCCCTCTCTCTCCCCCTCTCTCTCCCTCTCTCTCTATCTCTCCCCTCTCTCTCTGTCTCCCCCTCTCTCTCCCCCTCTCTCTCCCCCCCTCTTCTCGCTCCCTCTCTCCCCCTCTCTCTCCCTCTCTCTCTATCTCATCCCCTCTCTCTCGTCTCTCTCTCTGTCTCCCCCTCTCTCTCCCCCGCTCTCCTCTCCCTCCCCCCTCTCTCTCCTCCCCTCTCTCTCCTCCCCTCTCTCTCTCCCCCCCTCTCTCTCCCTCTCCCTCTCTCTCTCTCCCTCTCTCTCCTCTTTCTTTCTCCCCCCTCTCTTCTCTCTCCTCCCCCCTCTCTCTCCCCTCTACTCTCTCTCTCCCTCTCTCCTCTCCTCTTTTCTTTCTCCCCCCTCTCTCTCTCCTCCGTCTCTCTCTCCCCCTCCTCTCTCTCTCCTCTCTCTCCCCCCGTCCCTCCCCCCCTCTCTCTCCCCTCTCCCCCCCCTCTCTCTCTCCCTCTCTCTCTGCTCCCCCCTCTCTCTCTCTCCCCTTTCTCTCTCCCCTCTCTCTCCCCCGTCTCTCCCTCTCTCTCTCTCTCTCCTCTCCTCTCTCTCTTCTCTCTCCTCTGTCTCCCCCTCTCTCGCTCCCCCCTTCTCCTCTCCCTCCCCCTCTCTCTCGTCCTCCCCTCTCTCTCGCCCCTCTCTCTCTCCCTCTCCTCTCTCTCTCTCCTCTCTCTCTCTTCTTTCTTTCTCCCCCCCCCCTCTCTCTCTCCTCCCCCCTCTCTCTCCCTCTACTCTCTCTCTCTCCCTCTCTCTCTCCTCTTTCTTTCTCCCCCCTCTCTCTCTCCTCCGTCTCTCTCTCCTCCCCTCCTCTCTCTCTCCTCTCTCTCCCACCTCTCTCTCCCCCTCTCTCTCCCCTCTCCCCCCCTCCTCTCTCTCCCCTCTCCTCTCGCTCCCCCCCCCCTCTCTCTCTCTCCCCTTTCTCTCCCCTCTCTTTCCCCCTCTCTCTCCTCTCCTCTATCTCTCCCCTCTCGCTCTCTCTCTCTTCTCCCCCTCTCTCTCTCACCCCGCTCTCTCGTCCTCCCCTCTCTCTCCTCCCTCTCTCTCCCCCTCTCTCTCTCCCTCTCCTCTCTCTCTCTCCCCCTCTCCCTCTTCTTCTCTCCCCCCCTCTCTCTCTCCTCCCCCCTCTCTCTCCCCTACTCTCTCTCCCTCTCTCTCCCCTCTTCTCTCCTCCCCCCTCTCTCTCTCCTCCGTCTCTCTCTCCCCTCTCCTCTCTCCTCTCCCTCTCTCTCCCCCCTCTCCCTCTCTCCCCTCTCTCTCTCCCCTCTCCCCTCTCTCTCTCCCCCTCTCCTCTCGCTCTCCCTCTCTCTCTCTCCCCTTCTCTCTCCCCTCTCTCTCCCCTCTCTACTCCCCCTCTCTCTCCCCTCTCTCTCCCCCTCTCTCCTCTCTCCTCTCTCTCTCTCTCCTCTCTCTCTCCCCCTCTCTCCTCTCTCTCTCCTCTCTCTCTCCCCCTCTCTCTCCTCTCCCCTCTCTCTCCCCCTCTCTCTCTCCCTTCTCTCCCCTCTCTCTCTCCCCTCCTCTCTCCCCTCTCTCTCCCTCTCTCTCTCCCTCTCTCTCTCCTCTCTCTCCCCTCTCTCTCTCCCCTATCCCTCTCTCCTCTCCCCTCATCTCCGACTCTCTCTCCCCCTCTCTCTCTCCCCTCTCTCTCTCCCCTCTCTCTCCTCTCTCTCCCCTCTCTCTCCTCTTCTCTCTCCCCTCTCTCTCCCCCCTCTCCCCCTCTCTCTCCCCCCTCTCTCTCCCCCTCTCTCTCCCCTCTCTTCTCTCCCCCTCTCTCTCCCTCCTCTCTCTCTCTCCCCCTTCTCTCTCCTCTCTCTCCCCCTCTCTCTCTCTCCCCTCTCTCATCCCCCACTCTCCCTCCTCTCTCTATCTATCCCTCTCTCTCTCTGCTCCCCCCCTCTCTCTCTCCCCCTCTCTCTCTCCCCTCTCTCTTCTCCCCTCTCTCTCTCCCTCTCTTCTCTCCCCTCTTCTCTCTCTCTTCTCTCTCCCCCTCTCTCTCTCCACCCGCCTCTCTCTCCCTCCCCTCTCTCTCCTCCCCCCTCTCTCTCCCCCTCTCCTCTCCCCCTTCTCTCCTCCCCCTCTCTCTCCATCCCCCCTCTCTCTCTCCCCCCCCTCTCTCTCCCTCCCCCTCTCTCTCTCCCTCCCCCTCTCCTCTCTCCTCCCCCCTCTCTCTCTCTCCCTCCCCCCTCTCTCCCTCTCCTCCCCCTCCTCTCTCTCTCCTCCCCCCTCTCTCTCTCCTCCCCCTCTCTCTCTCCCCTCCCCCTCTCTCTCTCCCTCCCCCCCTCTCGCTCTCCCTCCCCACTCCTCTCTCTCCTCCCCCCTCTCTCTCTCCCTCCCCGCCTCTCTCCTCTCCCTCCCCCTCTCTCTCTCCCTCCCCCCCCTCTCTCTCTCCCTCCCCCCTCTCTCTCTCTCCCGTCCCCCCCCTCTCTCTCTCCCTCCCTCCTCTCTCTCCCTCTCTCTCCCACCATCTCTCTCTCTCCTCTCTCTCCCTCTCTCTCCCCCTCTCCCTCTCTCTCTATCTCTCCCCTCTCTCTCTGTCTCCCCCTCTCTGTCTCCCCCCGCGCCTCTTCCCTCCCCCCCCCCGCTCTTCTCTCCCTCCCCCCCTCTCTCTCTCCCTCCCCTCTCTCTCTCCCTCCCCCTCTCTCTCTCCCTCCCCCCCTCTCTCTCTCCTCTTTCTTTCTCCCTCACTCTCTCTCCCCTTCTCTCTGTCCCCCTCATCTCTCTCTCCTTTCTCTCCCCCTCTCTCTCTCCCTCTCTCCCCTCTCTCCCCCCTCTCTCTCTCTCTCTCTCTCTCTCTCTATCTCTCTCTTGGTGCGGTCATATCAGAGGTCAATAGTAGGAAACTACTACGGGGGGCATGTTTGATGAAGGCGTGTTGTAAAAGTGAGGACACGTGTACTAGGCCTGAAGGTGTGTTGGGTATATGGTTCTAAACCTATGTGTTTATAGACCAACACGGCGTGGGGTGTGGTGTGTGTCGATACAGTTACATAAATAAACACACGTAGTATTGTTTGGCGCTCACAGAAGGAGAAAGAAGGAAGTAGAGACTAGAAGACGCACTAGACAACATAACATTTGAAAGCTATAGTTACCGACCGGGATTCGAACCTGTCAACTCCAAATGGCGACAGCGCCTCGCTGCAGGAACAAGTGTACTTCGACGCATGACCAACTGGACACTCCAACAAAAGTTGTCTTCATTAGCCATATCTATCATACACATGAATCTAACAACTATGGAATACGGACATAATTCGCATCAAACCATTGAGATAGCACCATAGGTCTCATAATTATATTAAACCAGCATATGGTCAAATAACCATTGATTTCCTTTGTATCAGTACGGCCGCCTTTACTTACGAACACATTGTCTAGTACCATGTTTAGGCTCGAAATTCGCCCCGATATAGATTTGACCCCAGGATTCCTGGGCTGCAGTGGGGCCGCGGACAAATGATGCCAGATCCGTGTTTCTGCTGACCAATCAACATTCAAGAGGTGGTATAATATTATCAATATCTTTCCTTTCGCCTTCATTTCCCAAGACATTTCCTGGTTCCCATCATTGGCAGGGTCCAGCTGGGAACCCATGTCCATAAAATAAAACCCACGTCGTTGCGTATTCGAACTCGGGGCCAGCGGGACGTCAGGCTAGCGTCTAACCACTACACTACCGCGATCTTCGGCACTTGTTAGTTGAAGCCAGTCATTCGGTTATTTCTGTAGCTGCGTCTGACCCAGACATGTATTACCACGAAGTATCATCAGTCTGGGATGGGACGCGTCAAGAGTAGTGCTCGGGGGAGCTGGATGGTGAGTTTGTGTTGGGCAGGATGAGTACAGCCAGTTAAGTCTGCTTGGGGCCCTGTCAATTGATCGACGCGCGGTGACTTATTTAGTGTACACTGTTTTAGCTCTGAGTAGCCTTACTCTAAGCCCCGTGTGGTGTTCAGTAGAATTCTCAGTAACGCAATGCGTCTGGTATAACTCTTGAGAAAAACCTGTATCTACTAGAACTCTAAGTAACCCATGTGTCTGATGGAAATCTTAAGTAGCCCTCATCTCTGGTAGAATTCTTAAGTAGCCCTCATCTCTGGTAGAATTCTTAAATAGCCCTCATCTGTGGTAGAAATCTTAAGTATCCCTAATATCTGGTAGAAATCTAGAATTCAAAATAACCCTCATCTCTGTAGAACTTTAAGTACCCTCATCTCTGGTAGAACTCTAAGTAACCCTCATCTCTGGTAGAACTCTAAGTAACTCCTATCTCTGGTAGAACTCTTAAGTTGCCATCATCTCTGGTAGAACTCTAAGTAACCCTCATCTCTGGTAGAACTCTAAGTAACCCTCATCTTTGGTAGAACTCTAAGTAAACTCCTATCTCTGGTAGAACTCTTAAGTTGCCATCATCTCTGGCAACACTCTAAGCAACCCTCATCTCTGATAGAAACTCTCGAACTCTAAGTAACCCTCGTGTCTGTTTAGAACTCTTCTCATCTCTGGTAGAAGTCTAAGTAACCCGTATCTCTGGTAGAACTCTAAGTAACTCTCATGTCTAATATAATTTCTGATCACCTATGCGTATGGTAGAACTCTACGCCACCCATGTGTATAACAACACTCTACGCCACTCCTGTGTGTAGTAGAACTGTGGAATTAACACTTACGTCCTGGCTACAGAATGAGTGTAGGAAACAAACAGGTGTTTACTTGGCCGTGGGAGGGAGCGATTGATCGGAGTATGATGATTGGCCTGGCAAAAAAATGGGCTAGGACAATGACACACGGCCAATAACAGCTACACGATCCCGTCTGTGATGTGTCCCCGCATTCTCTGGGCCACTCTGTGTGTTTGTGGCGTCCAGCCTGCCGCGCCTTGTCTAGAAAATCGATTCAGGAAAACATACCTATTACTGAAGAGCCGCAGTGGCGCAGTGGCCATACGCCTGCCTGCTGGTGGTAATGTGTTTGAATCCCACTAGAGATAAAGAAAGTGGTTCCATCCACCTTGGCCACCCTGGTCGACCGAGCTAAAGATGGGCAGGAGAAGGTTTTCCGGGAAGTAAAGTTGGCGGGGTGATATTGAGCACATTATCCTTTGAGTACCGATTGATGTACAATTATGAGACTAGCACCATATACCTCTAGTGAAGCTCAAAACCCACATTGATAATTGTGAGTTTATGTTTGATGATTATGAAGGACTTGTTGTTATTGACTGTCTAGGAAGATTTCCTCCGCTGAACTTTGTTCTGTGGCTGTGTTGAGTGTGGTCTGGGGCCACTTTCTTCCGCAGGAGTGCAGTCACGTCTTCGCCGCGGGTGTCTGTGACGGGAGGCCGGGAATGGCTGGTGTATTCAGAAATAGATATATTGATATCTCGTCCATTGCCATGGGGTGGACGCAAGTTATGTTAACACGCCATTGCCCTTGTTTGAGTTAGCGGTTTTGATGTTGTTGATGCTGTCTGCCTCACGCCCTTGATTTTGTGTTCTTTCACATGCATCATCATCCGACTTCGACAAGCATGCAATTTTGTCGGGGGTTTACTGTCCCTAGCCTTTGGCAGTCTCTGTCTCCATTCACATACCGAGGAGTAGTATATTTAGTACACTTCGTCTCGCCGAGTAATAAGTATGTCTCTTGTAATAGTTAATCATAATACTTCTCGTTAATTAGCCTGTCATTAATGATAAATATGCATTTGTATTCTTCTGTTCTGTTCTTGTTCTTATCAATTTGCGTCGTTCTCCTCGTCAATTGAGGGTCACCTCTTGTTCGTATCTGCTTGTTTAATTGGATTGCCATTATTATCTCACTTGATTAGCGAATGCTCTCGCTGTTTTCATCCATTCTTCTTCCTCTGCCATGTATCTACCGATGGAGCATGTATTCTCACCACATCACACCCAGCCTCCCCATCTTCTGCCGTTTCCTGTTCTTCCTCCTGTACAGCTCATCCCACCCCCACCCCAAAGCTGCAAAGATTCCATCCCATATTCCCAGCTACTCCGCCTTCGTCGTATCTGTCAGGACGATAATGACTTCCCCGAGAGAGCCCACGAAATGCTGGACTTTTTTCCGCAGACGGTCCTACACCAGAGGACGTCTTGTCGACAGCTTCTGTCGCATAAACCAGGTCTCGCGGGAAATGTCCCTCGCCAAGCATACGCGACCTCAGAACAATGAACCCAAGCTTATCCTCACCTTTCCATCCACATGCCTATGCCACCAAGCACATTTTCCTGAGACACTGGTCCATCTTGGAATCCGATCCTACCACTCGTGAGGTATTCTCAATGGCCCCAGGGTAATTTTCCGCCGTAACATAGCCTCAGAGACCACCTTGTGCATAGTCGCCTCCCCACGTTACTTATCCGTGGGCCACCTTCGAATGCCATCGTAGGAACTGTCTGACATGCCCCATTGACGTTGTTTGAGACACCAGAAATTGCATTTTCCCCGAGGCACTTCCCCTCTCTCCCCCTTCCCCTTCCCCCCCCCTCTCTTTTCCCCCTTTCTCTCCCCCCTCTCCCCCCTCTCTCCCCCCCTCTCTCTCTCCTCTCTCTCTCTCTCTCTCTCTCTCTCTCTCTCTTTCTCCTCTTGGTGCGGTCATATCAGAGGTCAATAGTAGGAAACTGCTACGGGGCAATGTTTGTGAAAGGCGTCTGATTAGGTGTGTTGTAAAAGTGAAGGACACTTGTACTCGCCTGAAGGTGTGTTGGGTATATGGTTCTAAACCTATGTGTTTATAGACCAACACGGCGTGGGATGTGGTGTGTGTCGATACAGTTACATAAATAAACACACGTAGTATTGTTTGGCGCTCACAGAAGGAAAAGAAGGAAGTAGAGACTAGAAGACGCACTAGACAACATAACATTTGAAAGCTTTAGTTACCGACCGGGATTCGAACCTGTCAACTCCAAATGGCGACAGCGCCTCACTGCAGGAACAAGTGTACTTCGACGCACGACCAACTGGACACTCCAACAAAAGTGTCTTCATTAGCCATATCTATCATACACATGAATCTTAACAACTATGGAATACGGACATAATTCGCATCAAACCATTGAGATAGCACCATAGGTCTCATAATTTATATTAAACCAGCATATGGTCAAATAACCATTGATTTCCTTTGTATCAGTACGGCCGCCTTTACTTACGAACACATTGTCTAGTACCATGTTTAGGCTCGAAATTCGCCCCGATATAGATTTGACCCCAGGATCCTGGGCTGGCAGTGGGGCCGCGGACAAATGATGCCAGATCCGTGTTTCTGCTGACCAATCACATTCAAGAGGTGGTATAATATTATCAATATCTTTCCTTTCGCCTTCATTTCCCAAGACATTTCCTGGTTCCCATCATTGGCAGGGTCCAGCTGGGAACCCATGTCCATAAAATAAAAACCCACGTCGTTGCGTATTCGAACTCGGGGCCAGCGGGACGTCAGGCTAGCGTCTAACCACTACACTACCGCGATCTTCGCACTTGTTAGTTGAAGCCAGTCATTCGGTTATTTCTGTAGCTGCGTCTGACCCAGACATGTATTACCACGAAGTATCATCAGTCTGGGATGGGACGCGTCAAGAGTAGTGCTCGGGGGAGCTGGATGGTGAGTCGTGTTGGGCAGGATGAGTACAGCCAGTTAAGTCTGCTTGGGGCCCTGTCATTGATCGACGCGCGGTGACTTATTTAGTGTACACTGTTTTAGCTCTGAGTACCCTTACTCTAAGCCCCGTGTGGTGTTCAGTAGAATTCTCAGTAACGCATGCGTCTGGTATAACTCTTGAGAAAAACCTGTATCTACTAGAACTCTAAGTAACCCATGTGTCTGATGGAAATCTTAAGTAGCCCTCATCTCTGGTAGAATTCTTAAGTAGCCCTCATCTCTGGTAGAATTCTTAAATAGCCCTCATCTGTGGTAGAAATCTTAAGTATCCCTAATATCTGGTAGAAATCTAGAATTCAAAATAACCCTCATCTCTGGTAGAACTTTAAAGTAACCCTCATCTCTGATAGAACTCTAAGTAACCCTCATCTCTGGTAGAACTCTAAGTAACTCCTATCTCTGGTAGAACTCTTAAGTTGCCATCATCTCTGGTAGAACTCTAAGTAACCCTCATCTCTGGTAGAACTCTAAGTAACCCTCATCTTTGGTAGAACTCTAAGTAACTCCTATCTCTGGTAGAACTCTTAAGTTGCCATCATCTCTGGCAACACTCTAAGCAACCCTCATCTCTGATAGAACTCTCGAACTCTAAGTAACCCTCGTGTCTGTTAGAACTCTTCATCTCCTGGTAGAAGTCTAAGTAACCCGTATCTCTGGTAGAACTCTAAGTAACTCTCATGTCTAATATAATTTCTGATCACCTATGCGTATGGTAGAACTCTACGCCACCCATGTGTATAACAACACTCTACGCCACTCCTGTGTGTAGTAGAACTGTGAATTAACACTTACGTCCTGGCTACAGAATGAGTGTAGGAAACAAACAGGTGTTTACTTGGCCGTGGAGGGAGCGATTGATCGGAGTATGATGATTGGCCTGGCAAAAAAATGGGCTAGGACAATGACACACGGCCAATAACAGCTACACGATCCCGTCTGTGATGTGTCCCCGCATTCTCTGGGCCACTCTGTGTGTTGTGGCGTCCAGCCTGCCCGCGCCTTGTCTAGAAAATCGATTCAGGAAAACATACCTATTACTGAAAAGAGCCGCAGTGGCGCAGTGGCCAATACGCCTGCTGCTGGTGGTAATGTGTTGAATCCCACTAGAGATAAAGAAGTGGTTCCATCCACCTTGGCCACCCTGGTCGACCGAGCTAAAGATGGGCAGGAGAAGGTTTTCGGGAAGTAAGTTTGGCGGGGTGATATTGAGCACATTATCCTTATGAGTACCGATTGATGTACAATTATGAGACTAGCACCATATACCTCTAGTGAAGCTCAAAAACCCGCATTGATAATTGTGAGTTTATGTTTTGATGATTATGAAGGACTTGTTGTTATTGACTGTCTAGGAAGATTTCCTCCGCTGAACTCTGTTCTGTGGGGGCTGTGTTGAGTGTGGTCTGGGGCCACTTTCTTCCGCAGGAGTGCAGTCACGTCTTCTCCGCGGGTTGGTCCTGTGCGGGAGGCCGGGAATGGCTGGTGTATTCAGAAATAGATATATTGATGTCTCGTCCATTGCCATGGGGTGGACGCAAGTTATGTTAACACGCCATTGCCCTTGTTTGAGCTTTAGCGGTTTTAATGTTGTTGATGCTGTCTGCCTCACCGCCCTTGATTTTGTGTTCTTTCCACATGCATCATCATCCGACTTCGACAAGCATGCAATTTTGTTCGGAGGGTTTACTGTCCCTAGCCTTTGGCATGTCTCTGTCTCCATTCACATACCGGGAGTAGTAATTTAGTACACTTCGTCTCGCCCGGTAATAAGTATGTCTCTTGTAATAGTTAATTATAACACTTCTCTTAATTAGCCTGTCATTAATGATAAATATGCCTTTGTATTCTTCTGTTCTGTTCTTGTTCTTATCAATTTGCGTCGTTCTCTTCTTCAATGAGGGTCAGCTCTTGTTCGTATCTGCTTGTTTAATTGGATTGCCATTATTATCTCATTGATTAGCAATGCTCTCGCTGTTTTTATCCATTCTTCTTCCTCTGCCATGTATCTACCGATGGAGCATGTATTCTCAACCACATCACACCCAGCCTCCCATCTTCTGCCGTTTCCTGTTACTTCCTCCTGTACAGCTCATCCCACCCCACCCCAAAAGCTGCAAAGATTCCATCCCATATTCCCAGCTACTCCGCCTTCGTCGTATCTGTCAGGACGATAATGACTTCCCCGAGAGAGCCCACGAAATGCTGGACTTTTTCCGCAGACGGTCCTACCCAGAGGACGTCTTGTCGACAGCTTTCTGTCGCATAAACCAGGTCTCGCGGGAAATGTCCCTCGCCAAGCATACGCGACCTCAGAACAATGAACCCAAGCTTATCCTCACCTTCCATCCACATGCCTATGCCACCAAGCACATTTTCCTGAGACACTGGTCCATCTTGGAATCCGATCCTACCACTCGTGAGGTATTCTCAAATGGCCCCAGGGTAATTTTCCGCCGTAACCAGAGCCTCAGAGACCACCTTGTGCATAGTCGCCTCCCCACGGTTACTTCATCCGTGGGCACCTTCGAATGCCATCGTAGGAACTGTCTGACATGCCCATACGTTGTTCAGACACCAGAAATTGCATTTCCCCGAGGCACCTTCACCTTGAAAGATTCTTTCACCTGCACATCCCGCAATCTGATTTATGTTATCATCTGCAAACGATGTGACATGAAATACATTGGCCAAACGGGCAGACGTCTTGCTGATCGTTTTAGAGAACACCTCAGAGACATCAATCAGGGCGCTGACAAACCTGTCCCCAACCATTTCAATTCCTCCAACCATAATGGAGCCGACGATGCATGTGTCACCGCATTAAAACCCTGCTTCTCCAATAGCTGCGTCAGACTTAAAATTGAATGCCAGCTAATCAACAATCTGGGATGCATCCACCCAGCAGGAATTAATACTGTCGTGGACGCTACAGTATAACTGTGGCATCTTCCCCAATTGTTTACACTACCTATTACCGTGCTGTCCCCCCCCCCCCCCCCCCCTGATATCTAGACTTAATTGTCCCCACATTTCTATATTTTCATAGCAGACTGTTCACATATTTTTGGCTACTCAAATCCTTTTTGGCAACCCATTTTCAATTCTGCGCCACAAGCGTCTTCGCAGCTGGCCAAGTCACCTTTTCGGCCTCACATGTAAATACCAGGTTGTGCATCATAAGTGATAGGTCGTGTGTTTGTGTTTTGTCGTTGTTTGTCGTTAACTATCTGTGTTGTCATTGACAAAGATTCTGAGAATCGAAACGTCTGTGTGTCGTATTGTACGCGTTCGTGTGTATTTTATCTTATTTTATTTTATTATTCATTTTTTATATTTATTGAGTGCTTCTGATTTCGGATTTTTCACCTGTATTTCGTGACACGTGGATCTCCTTGTAAGGTATGTGCAACGTTGTGATGTTCAGTACATTTTTTCTCGCAGGAGTTTAAAATACCTATTTGTTTCCATTTCATATTGTTATATCCTGCTGCAGCCGCTGATTTTTCTTTCTATTCCTGTTACTTCCTCAATGTCACGCCCCTATTATTCACCTCTTCCTACAGTTTGCACTCTGCGGCGATAGGAAGATGATCTCATCAGTAGAGACAATGGCTATGGCCACCGACTAGTACAGTCACTGCCCAGAAGGAAAGCAGCGGCAAACTACCTTCTGCAAAACTTGCCAAGAAACCATAACAACCATGAAAGAAAACATAAGGGGAGGGAGATCTGGTGGCGA
Organism: Cepaea nemoralis; assembly: GCA_014155875.1. NCBI lineage: Eukaryota > Metazoa > Mollusca > Gastropoda > Stylommatophora > Helicidae > Cepaea > Cepaea nemoralis. The sequence continues at coordinate 1,987 of JACEFZ010027811.1, read as the reverse complement.
GACCCCCGGGCCAGGCAGATCGGATAACACTGGGGAAGAGTGTGACGCAGGGACCAGTGCTAGTAATCGTGATGACGGAGTTAACCCTGATTGTGTTACCAAGGGGGTCCCCTGTGTCGGACTAAGAAACGGAGTGAGAGTGGCGACGTGGAATGTGAGAAGTTTGTGTGAGGGAAGGCTTGGGGTGGTGTGTGATGGGATTGAGAGGTTAAACATTCAAATTTTAGGAATTGGTGAGCGTCGCTGGAGTGGCAAGGGACATTTTGCGGCTGAGGATGGAAGTGTTTTCATTTGTTCTGGTAGAGATGTCGGAGGCCAGAGTGGAGTGGCATTTTGTTTAGATAGGACAACTGCAAAAGCTTTGATGGGATATGGTCCAGTTGGTGATGGAGTCCTCGCTATTGGACTTGAAGGCCGTCCGGGGAACACAGCTCTCATACAGATATATGCACCTACTTCAACAGCAGAGGAGGACGAGATTGAAGATTTTTACAACACACTGCAAGACACATTGAATGAGATTGGTCATAGTGATATGGCAATAATAATGGGAGATTTTAATGCAAAAGTAGGTGCAGGAAGAGCTGAAAATGGGAGACACGTTTTTTTTTTTTTTTGGGGGGGGGGGGGGGGGTTGGATTGGGAGATAGAGATGATGCGGGTGACAGGTTGATTGAATTTTGCACAGAGGGTGAGTTAACGATGGCCAACACACTTTTTAAACAACATCCAAGAAGACTCTTCACATGGAAGTCTCCAGACAGTTTTGCCAAAGGTTAGATGGATTGTATTTTAATACAAAGAAGATGGAGATCAAGCATAACATCTGCAAAAACCCTACGAAGTGCAGACTGTGATACAGATCATCAGTTATTAGAAGCAGATCTGAAATTAAAACTCAAAAAGCTTACCCGAGGACCAAGGCCAGTTCGTTTTGATCTCACAAAAATACCAGACGCATACAACATAGGGGTTGGGAATCGCTTTGGGGTCTTGGTGTCTGTGCAGGAGGAGATGACACCTGATGAACTGGCGGTACAGGCTGGGGATGTCTTGATAGCTGCAGCCGGGGATTTCATTCCGACCAAGAAAGGGCAACTTGGGCCATGGATTACATCAGACACGTTGGAATTAATGAGGCAACGAGGGGGGCTGGGGCGGAAAGGAGATGAATCCGATAGCAGGATGAGGTGTAAATCTTTGGCTCGAGAAATAAGAAAGAACACAAGAGAGGACAAAAATCAATATATACAAGATTGCTGTACCAGAATGGAGCAATGTCATAAGGCTGGAAGAGATTATGAAATGTTCGGAGAAATGAAGTTATTGACAGGAAATGTTCGGCCTCGGTTGAATGTTGTCTGTGACAGGATGGGGAATACCTTAGCAGAATCTGGACAGGTTCTGGAGAGATGGCGGGAGTGCTACAGTGGAGTGTGTGATATGAGTGACAGTGAGGATGTGAGTGAGATGCATGGGCCAATGGCAGCGGAGACGGAACCTGGGCCCTCGTTGGATGAAATTGCTTGGGCTGTAAGGAACCTGAAGAATGGTGGGTCACCTGGATGTGATGAGATACCAGCTGAATTAGTTGAAGCGGGAGGAGAAGAGGGCATACACATATATCGTGCATTGTGTGCAGGGATTTGGAAATGTGGTGTGTGGCCAAGGGATTGGGGGAGAGCTATCTTCATTCCAGTGCCAAAGAAGGGCGGCCTGAGGTTGTGCACCGACTGTGGAGCTGTTGCCCTGATCGGTCATGCAAGTAAAATTCTACTAAAAGTCATCATGCGAAGACTTAGTAAGAAAATGGAAGGGGAGATTGACGTGGTTCGGGCTGGATTTAGACGGGGAGGAGGAACGGGAGATCACATATTCAACATGCGTTTGGTGATAGAGAGGTGCAGAGAATTTGATGTAAACCTATTCTCATGTTTTTGTGGGGACTGTGTGCGGCATTTAAAGACTTTGGAACGTGGGAATATGG